>CATIWF010086385.1:0-11350 GCA_949630135.1 Balakata baccata
CTGGGAAGTGGGACAAACCTGTTTGACATATAATTTATATATAACTAACCTATAAATAGCATATAACTTGCATATAATTATGTTTTAATAACTCAAGTATTATTGTAAAAATTAATTTTAAATATTCCTTATCAGGGTTATCTTTTATCATTTAAGATATTTTATTATTTTTTAATTGTAATAAAGCTGTGCAGTTAAAAGTAGATAATAGTATGTATTTAATATATGTGATGTTATATAATTTATATTTTTATTAAATATACAATATAGTTATCATCCTCAAATATTTATAGAGAAAAAAAATAAAACTCCTAAATTTATTAAACTATTAGAAAATAAAAAATAATAAAAAAGAGCACAAAGAAATAAAATTATAAAAATCAATTTAATACATGAAAAAAAAAATATTTTAATAAAATTGGAATACAAAAAATTGGACTTATAACAAATCAGACCACGGGAAGCAAAGAAGTAGGGCTAGCAGGACTTGGGGATAATTGTGCATTTCTTGAAACATGTTAAACTCATGTCCATTACTTGTGAAAAAAAAAAAAGGAACAAAAAAAGAAAAAGAAAAAAGCGCGTGAGACGGGATGAATTGACGGATGATTAGGGTGCAGCTTCAATCGATTTCACCAGAACAGCTTGTCTACACTTTTTCCTAACTGATAAAAGAGGTAAAACCAAATCGTAAATTGAGGGAAAAATAAAACAAACATTATTTGCAGAAATTGTTTTATAGATAAGAGATTTGGAGTAGTTTTCTCTTTATATTGATTATTTGGCCTCGACCAATCATATATTAGAGGTTTTAGTGAATTTTTTTCAATAAACTAATGTATTTTCACTTTATTCCTAATGAATCAATAATTTTATAACAAATCAATATCTCAATAAAGTAATGAGCACTACAAAATGATATTAAAGGAAATTTTTGCATTTTATTGATAAACTAATGAATTTTTATCCACCGAACCAACAATTTTATAATAAAGAAATGTCTCAATAAAGTAACGAGAACTACCAAAAATATTAAAAGTAGCCACCACAAAATGTGGTAGTTAAAGGCTTTAGCGACCACACAATTGTGGTAGCAATAGCAGATTGTATTAGCGACTACATTTCCAGTATAGAAGCTATTGGCGATCACAAATTGTAGTCGCTAAAAATACAAACTCTAAATTTTATTGACCAAATAGTCGCTAAATGTAACATATTATTAATTTAATTTATATAATTTATATTTTTTAGTTAATTTAATTTAATTATATTGATTTTTCATTTAATATTATTATTTATATTAATATTTGTTTATATATTAAATTATATAAATATTAATATTATAAGCGTAATAAATTGTTTAAATTTTTGTAAAAATCTAAAATAAACTATAACTAAATATAATAAATATTAAAAGTATTTAAAATTTTAACATTTCAATATTTATAACAATATTTTTGAAATAAAAATAAAAGAAAAGCAAAATACAAGTTAAGATGGAGGTAGAGGCAACTATTGATGGTCATGGGGCAGCTGATGGCTACTGAATGCACCGATTTAGGAAGTAAGTCATTAATCACATTCCAGCAGTTGGCTCATTCTCTCATTCTACTCCTGTTGAGTATTCTGGACTTTTGCTCATGCAATTTGGATTAAGAATATTCAATTCCAAACTTATTCCTCAAGCATATAAAACACAATCACTCAGATATTCTCCAATATTCCTGAAACATGTAAATAGACACTTTCAGTTGTGCAAATTTATTCTCTTTATATTATTCTTTATTAATAATTCATATTCTAATTTAATAAATATATTTATTATATTTAAAATTGTATAGATATACTGAAATTTCAATAGAATTTTTCCTATAAATAGACAATTTCCACTTTTTTTAATTCATTTACCTGTCAATTTCTCAAATAAATTAATTACGTATTAACAAATAAAACACATGCAGTCATACTCTAAATATATTCTAACAACACTCAATTTCATAAGATACAAACAAATACTCCCGATGTCACCCTTATTACTCCCATAGTTCGTTAATTTCAACGACATCCATAACAGTTCAAATATATCCAACATTACGTTTAGATAATATAGAAAGAAGTATGGACACTATCTGACATAAACAAGCAATATCAACAAAATTACACGACTTGAATTGATCAAACTAGAACTCTTGTAATACAGAAAAGAAAAATTAAATCAATCAATTGAGCCATTACTGCAAGTTATTGGATTCGTATCATTTTACATATCCCCTAACTTTTTCAAACTTTCAAGGGAATCTCCTGAAAAACCCTATTCCTTCCTTCCTCCTACTCTTACACTTCCCCGCTTGCCCTCAAATTATTCAAACAAAATAATTTAATTACACCCATTTCACTGTCCTATTTTGTTTGATTTTAAACTTTGATAAAAAAAAAAAAAAAATTTAACTTCCCTGTTCTCTAGGGTGATAATAGGTCGTACAAATGCCAATGTGTGAATTGGTTGGCATCTCACCCAGTCGAGTATTTTTAGGTTCAATTAAAAATGCTTCTTCTTATACCTTTTATAATATTCAATTAAAATGCTCTTTCTTAATCAAAATCCTCTTACATGCATTGAGGTAAATTCCTAAGTTATAGTGACATTACCCTTTCCTTAGTTGTTTGACTCATGTAATAATTCATGGTCAACAGGTATCACACCTTCAACATCTAAAGTTTCGGCAAATTTGTTAAGAAATAAAAACAAGTTCTCTATTGGACTTAAGCACAAGCTGCCTGCAGGAAATGTAAGGGGATGAAGTCCCCAAACAGTTTTTAATGATGGATGCCCTGATGATGATTTACACTTCATGTATGTTTGAAAAGTGGCTATACCCATTATTTTCACTAATTCCACAGACTAATTTGCCTAGCCCCATAACCATATGCTCTACTGCCCTTAATGATCTTGTCCATTATTTACACTAATTCCACAAGCTAATTTGCCTAGCCCTATAACTAGACACAAGTTCTTATTATCTCCATCTTACTTGATTGAACATTTCTGAACTCTTGCACATGGCATGCACCATATAATTTCCTTTTCCCTTCCCCTTTTCCTAAAAATTTTAACTGAGATCAAGAACGTACTGACTCTACATCTATTATCCAGTAACTGAATCACACTCTGACATATATGTAAAATAGTTATTATTTTGCATATTAGCTTGTGAATATTCCGTTTAGGCATATAAAAATCTTACAAGGAGTAGAAGAAAATAACTCCTCATAATTTAATATAATATCAAGAAACAAGATCTAATTATATGAAAAATTACATAAAGCTATTCGATTGACAAGTACAGGGACGAATACAGTATGGAGGCAATGGAGGCACTTGCCCCCACAAGCTCTCAAAATATCCCTTTTAATGCCTCCAAAATTTCTTAATATCCTTTTAATTCTTATAAAAATTTTTTTATCTCGTCCCCACTTAAAAAAAAATCAAATTTAGTTATATATATTTTATATGGTAACCTACTTTAAAAAATATATAAAAAGATAGATTACTTTTGGTCTTTAATTAATCTATTTTTAATTAATAATAAATTAATTAATTAATTAATTAATCTTCATCACCACTCATATCAACCAATCAACATTAATTAATAATTGATTAAATTAATAAATTAAATATTAACTAACAAAATTTCATCCGGAACAAATAGAAAAATGTAACAATAGTACAAAAATTAACAAAAAGTAAAAAACAGAAGTTTAGTTACTAAGCATTTAGTTATTAAATTAATATCTAATATACAAAAAAGTCAAATGGAAAATAGGACTAAAAAAATCATTCTTGAGAGATTCTAACTTCTTCGACAAACTTTCTTCCTTACCTCTACTCATAATCTCCTACCATAACGGTACAATCCAAAGCAAAATATAGCAAATTGAGCCTTTTTTTTTTTCCACTAAAATATGGCTAAAACCCAAAAAATGATAAAAAGATGAAAGGTTAAATACAAAGGAACAGAAATTGGGTGAAGAAAATAGAAAAAAAAAGAAAAAAAAAAGAGCTGAGACAGATATAATATAGTACAACTAAGTCAAACTTCAAATGATAGAAGCGAGCGAAATTTTTATTCTAATTTAACTTTTCTTTAACATTTTGATAGATTTATGTATTCCTTAGTATTATTTGTGAAATTTTTAACAAAATTTAGAGGAGTTTCAATTAATATAATTAAACAAAAATTAATTGAATTAATTAATTAATAGAGCAATTTGATAAAACTGAAAAAAAAAAAAATTTTTTTGGTGAATTGATGTTATGAAATTTTTGGCAATTAAAGTAGAACGGTAGAAGTGAGGCTACATTAGTAAATTAGTATTTGTATTAGCTTTATTTTTAATTGTAAATTAATATTAGTTTTTTAATTTCAATTAATAGTTAGAATACTTGTCTTTTAAATTATTTTTACAAATTCCAATTGAAATTTTAATATTAATTAACTATGAAAAGATATTTCTAAAGAAAATCAATTGTTAATTAATTTTTAAAAGAAAATATGCAAAAATTCTTCCTAGCAAGTTTGTTCCTTTAGAAGCTAATTTTGAGAATACTTAAGTTTAGAGGCCGTAATACCCAGGAATTGCTTAGGATTGTAGAGAGACCTTAAATTTTCTTTATAAAATCTTTATAGTTATGAACTCTATTTTCTATAGGACTACATCTTCTAATTCTGCTTCCACTGCTTCCAACAATTCTAAGAAGATAGTAAATAGTGAAGAAATTATAATAGAAGATTTTGAAAAATGAATAGATAATTGGAAAATACCGAAAATTAATAGAGATCAAATCTATAAAACCTCTAAATACCAACTCTTTAAAACTGATTTTATTATAGAAAACTGTTTTTCAAATCAATAAAGTTTGAGTTCAAATTTTTAAGATCTCTTAAGTGTTCCTTGCCTAGGAAGGTCCGAGAAGTAAGTACTTAAGTTTAAAGGCCGTAATACCCATGAATTGCTTAGGATTGTAGAGAAACCTTAAATTTTCTTTATAAAATCTTTATAATTATGGACTCCATTTTCTATAGGACTACATCTTCTAATTCTACTTCCACCGCTTCCAACGATTCTAAGAAGTAGTAAATAGTGAAGAAATTATAATAGAAGATTTTGAAAAAGGAATAGATAATTGGAAAATACCGAAAATTAATAGAGATCAAATATATAAAACCTCTAAATACCAACTCTTTAGAACTGATTTTACTATCAAAACTGAAGAACGAGACATACAATTGTCTAAACATTTTGAGACTATCCAGTTACTTAGTCAAAATTCCTTGAAAAAATACGTAGATAGAAAATATAAATACGTTCATATAGGATTAGTTCAAGTAGGTATTAAGCCTTTAACTAAAGAAGGCTTCAATACTTCTATTCTTGCCGTTCTTAGAGATGCTAGATTCACAAATTTTGAAGATTTCTTGTTAAGTTCTGTTGAATCCAGTCTATGTATGGGTCCTATATCTTTTAATTGTTATCCAAACTTTTCTATTTCTTTACATGATAAAAATATCTTAAAATCCTTATTTTTACAAATCAAAACTCATAATTACCAAATGCTTGAAGGTTCTACTCCAATTGCTTTAATTTTTAGAGTTCATTATAAAGCCATGATATCTACCTTTGATACATGTGCTATATTCCATAGTAAAAAAGGTGAAACTCTTTTTTTACAAACAGATCTTACTAGAGCAAATGCTTTAACACTTAGAAGTATCCAATGGGGAGAAATATCTCTTCCAGAAGAATGGATTTTAGAAGGAATTACCCGGCATGAGCTCATTGAGCTCTTAAGGCCCAATACCCAATTAAAACAAATAACTTAATACCATGATGGGAGAGTTAGGCTCTCTTTTAACAGAAGATCTACTAGCAGTAGATACTCTAACAAATCTTCCATATTAGAAACTGTAGATTTAGGAAGAATTTCACAATTCCTTTCGGTTAATGTACCATATATGCCTAGACATTCCATATCCGATATACCTACCAATACCATCCTACGAAATGTAGACTATACCTCATAAATACCTAGACCTATTTATATCAATCCAAGGACAGAGAGTTCCTCGACTCAAGTCTAAAGTACCTCTAATCAGCCCAAATAAGCTAAACCAGGACAAGAACTAACAAGCCTGACATTTTCGGCCATAACTGAAAATCTAGTTCATAAATTAAATGTTATCGAAAAAGAATTTTAAGTTGACAAAACGTTCCTGCATGATGATTTTTATGCTAAACATAACCATGAAAAAAGAATTTGATTTTTTAAAAATTTTTCAGAGACCAGGAAAAAGGTTCAAGACCAATTTTATGAATTTGTTTGTGAAAATAAAGCTCATTTCCTATTTTGTGATTGGTTTGAATGTTATGCTTCACAAAATTTCATAAACTATCCTTTTAAATCTGCTAATACAATTACTATTAGGAACAAAACCCCTGAATGGGAAACCATTACAGATTCTAGGAAAATCCAGTCCACACATCCACCTTTTCAGGGTATAAAAGTCCCTTTTAGTGATCAGATTGTAAATGTCATTCCTTTCAAAAACCCGAGTAGTAATGACAAAACCAATATAAAAAATATCATTATTCAAAATAATTTTTCAAATACACATCTCAACACCTTAGGAAGACAACTTGATCGTATAGAAAAACATTTAGGGAAACAACCCATAGTTTCTTTAAATCTCCAAACCTCCAAAACTGATTCAAAAATAAAAAAAATTGCATTTTCAAACCCTTTCAGATGTCTAAAAATAGTATCCAAAAATTTCAGGATAACAAAATTGAGTTCATTAAAGCCATCTAGGACCAATTAAGCAAAATTGGTCCAAGTATCAGTAGTTCTAACCAACCTACAGATTCCAACCAGATTGCCCTAGAAACTCTAACTTCTAAAATAAATGCAATCGGTCAAGAATTTGATGATAGTAATGCCTCAGGACAATTTCTAAAACCCATCGCTGAAATCAATTGAATGACTTGGAGATAGTCCTCACAAGTCCATAAATCTTTACAAATAATTTCTGCACCAGATATAGATATAATTAAACCAATAGCTCAATCCCGTTTCAACGCCTCGTTTATCTATGATTGTAACATAGATGGAATTACTAAATATGGTATTCTTAGTTTTTTTACAGCAAATGACTATGGCTGCCAATGCTTATAAAACCCAAATAGGAACTGAAGACAAGACCATTGCTGAACTCCTTATAGCGGGGTTCTCAAGCCAGCTTAAAGGATGGTGGGATTATTATCTCACCTCACAACAACAAGAAGATATTCTAAATTCCATCAAAATAAAGGAAACAGAAATGCCTATCCTAGATGAACAAGGAAATCCTTAACAGGATGCAGTTGCAACCTTAATTCTGACTATTTCCCTACACTTCGTAAGTGATCCCTCACATCTAAAAGACAAAAATGCCGAACTCCTTTCAAACCTTAGATGCAAAAAACTTAGTGATTTCCAATGGTACAAAAATATCTTTCTAACTAGAGTCATTCTCAGAGAAGACTCTACCCAACCTTTTTGGAAAGAAAAATTCCTTGTAGGTTTACCAACCCTTTTAGGCGAAAAAGTTAGAAATAAAATTAGGGAAACGTCAGGGCAACAGATCATACCCTATAATGATTTCACTTATAGTGAATTGATTAGTCTCACCCAACAAGAGAGTTTCAAAATCTGTTATGACTTAAAACTCCAAAAACACCTAAAATGGAAATTAAAACGAACAATATAAGAGTTAGATTCTTTTTGTCAACAGTTTGATAGCAATACCAGTAACCCATCCTCTTTCACAGGGAACTGCAAAAATAAATCCCATAATAATAATACAAACCCAAAAGATTCCAAAGCCTACAAAGGAAGAAAATCTTCCAAATCCTGTGATGAGTTTTACAAAAAACCTCATTACAAAACATCCAAACAACAAAATTCCAAGAAACCAGCATCCACTAGTAAGTATAAAGATATTACTTGTTACAACTATGGCAAAAAGGGTCATACTTCTAAATTCTGCAAAATAAATAAGAAATTGCATGAAATTCAACTCGATGAAGAAACTATATCTAGAATCTCCAATTTACTTATTGACTCTTTTGATTCCGAACTAAAAAGTTTCTCTTCTGATTTCGAAGATAGAAAACTCTTATAGGTTGATGAGTTAGTAACTAGTTCATCCAATTTTTTAGATAATGAAACAACAAAACAAATAAATGTCCTTACTAAAGAGCAAGAATTTCTTTTAGATGTTGTCAAAACACATAAATGATACCCAGATTCAAAAAGAATATTTAGATAAACTCTTAAATTCCCTTATCAAAGCATGGTAGAAAAAACAGAAGAAAAACCTTCTATTCTTCTTAACGCATCAAATAATACCTAAAATCTTGTCCATATCCCTGATAAAGGTAAGAAAATAAAAAATAAACATGTCTCTATCCATGATATTCAAAAAGAGATTAAGGAAGTAAAATTAGAATTAAGAGAACTAAAAGAAAACCAAAAGAGTGATTCCTAAACTCTACAATTGATTCTTTCTAAATATGTACTAAATGATTTTGATTCGGATAATACTTCTAGTGAAGAAGATCATGATGTTTAGAATATTGAGTCTCTTGAAAAAATTCTAGAAGATTTTCTTTTTGTTTTAAGAGAAATTACTTCGAGAAAATATTTTATTAAAATTACCCTTGTTATTTCAGAAGACTTTAAAATTGATACTATTACATTGTTTGATACTGGAGCATATTTAAATTGCATTAAAACCGGTTTAATACCAAAAAATTTTTGTGAAAATACTCATGCAAAACTTTCAGCTGCAAATAATTCTAAGTTAAAAATAGATTCTAAAACTGAAGCTTCAATTTTAAATAATGATATTTTCCTCACAACTTCTTTTGTTTTAGTTGATAACATACATCATACTATGATTCTTGGAACACTTTTTATTAATCTAATTACTCCTTTCAAAGTTAGTGAAAATGAAATTTCTTTTAAATACAATTTTAAAAAATTAATTTTTCAATTTATTGAAAAACCAAAAACTAGAAATTTAAATCTTATGAAGGCCTGTTCCATCCATGAAAATACTATTAATATTTTAATTAAATGAAAAATTTTTCATCTTGATAATTTTAAGAAAATTGCCTCTTTTAAACGTTTAGAAAACCAATTAGAAACCCTTGAGATTAAAGGCAAAATTTCAAAATTACAAAGTCTTCTTGAAAATGAAATTTGTTCAGATTTTCCGAATGTTTTTTGAGAATGAAAATAACATATTATTGATCTTCCTTATGAAAATGATTTTGATGAAAGACAAATTCCGACAAAGGCTCGACCTATTCAGATGAATACTAAAGTAGAGGAACACTGTAGAAAAGAAATTCAGGATCTAGAACAAAAATATTTGATTTCTAAATCTACGTCTTCCTAACGTTGTGCTGCCTTTTATGTCAACAAAAATTCTAAAATAGAAAGAGGTACTCCTAGGCTTATTATTAATTATAAGCCTTTAAATTATGCTTTCAAATGGATCAGATACTTAATTCCCAATAAAAATGATTTATTACAAAAGCTTCATTCTGCCTCAATTTTCTCAAAATTCGATATGAAATCAGATTTTTACCAAATTCAAATTTCAAACAATCATCACTACAAAACTGCTTTCACTGTCCCTTTTGGACAATATGAATAGAATGTGATGTCTTTTGATTTAAAAAATGCCCCTCAAAATTTCAAAGAATTATGAATGATATCTTTAATAAATATTCCAAAATTTGTATTGTTTATATTGATGATGTTTTAATATTCTCTGCTTCTTTAGATGAATACTTTAGACACCTCAAAACCTTTTCTATGTTACAAAGAAAAATGGTTTAGTAGTTTCTAAATAAAAAATGTCACTTTTTCGAACAAAAATTCATTTTTTGGGTCATTATATATCACAAGGATTAATAACCCTTATTGAAAGATTTCTTCAGTTTGCTAATAAATTCCCTAATAAAATTATCAGTAAAACACAATTACAAAGGTTTTTAGGAAGCCTTAATTATGTTTTAGATTTATGTCCAAATATCAATAGACTAGCTAAACCTCTTCATAATAGGCTTAAGAAAAATCATGTTCCATGGTCTGATAAACATACTAATATTGTTCATACTATTAAGAAACATGTATTAGATATTCCATGTTTACACATTGCAGATCCCAGTCTTTCAAAAATTGTTGAAACTGATGCTTCTGATCTAGAATACGGTGGTATTCTTAAACAGAAGCAATAGGGGAAAGAGTGTGTTGTGCAATATACTTCTGCACAATAGAATGATACCCAAAAAAATTATTCTACTATTAAAAAAGAAATTTTGAGTATTAGTCTATGCATTCAAAAATTCCAAAGTGATTTATTAAATCAAAATTTTCTTCTTAGAATTGATTGCAAGATGTTTTACAAAAAGATGTTCGAAATCTTGCATCCAAACAAATTTTTGCATGATGGCAAGCTATATTAAGTTGTTTTGATTTTGATATTGAATACATAAAAGGAGATACAAATTCCATTCCAGATTTCCTAACTAGAGGATTTCTACATTTCATGAGCAATGCGTAGAAAGGCAAAAAATAAAGGAAAAGAAATACCCAAAAATTTTCCAGAATACAAATCCTTCTTTGATGCCTTGATAGATGAAGTACAAGACACCGCCTGTAACACCTTATACTTGTGGCTATCACTTATATTTATATCATATTATCATGTATTTCATAGAATAAGATATAGTCCTATTTATAATGAGGGATAAATTTTTTTTTGAATCATATAATATTATCACTTTGCAACTTTTGACAGCTAAGCATCACATATGTTAACAATTCAGACACTATGTTCAATTATTTCAATTAAAAAGGTTAAAGTCAAATACACATTTACACATCATTGCATATTTAGTAATTTATATATATACAGATACACAACCCAAAATACAAATGTCATGTTCCTATACATATGTGCAATGCAAGGAGAGAGATTGGCGAGGCTCGGCCGGTGACCTGTGATCCATGTCTTCTATATGGTATGCACCTCCAAATTGAGCTAATTACTCTTCTTTGCCTGAAAGATGATGCAATTTGATGAGTTGCAACTCAATGAGAATAATTATCAAAAGCTTTCTAAAGTACTAAATCAGTCACAATTACAAGTAGTAATTGTCATTCATACACATTTTGCATGTCATTCTATTTATCAATATCATATGAATATAAATAATATTAAATCATGTAAACATTTCA
>CATIWF010086395.1:0-49637 GCA_949630135.1 Balakata baccata
ATTATACAATATATTTTTATATAAATAAATATAAATTTATTTTACTTTTTTTAATAAGATAATAATAAATGTAAAGGTATATATTATATACTAGAATTTAGAAAAAATTATGATTTCAAATTTATATAAAAAATTAGTATAAATAAATATGTATTTATAATATTAGTTATATATATACTGATTTACGGATTTAAATATAAAAAAATTTAATCAAATCTATAAAATGTAGTTTGAAAAAAATACAAATCAATTCAATCTATTATATTTTTTAAACTGTAATTTAGTTATTGGTTAGTTTAGATTAATTCGGTTTGGACGGATTGAGGAGTTGAATCTCTACAAATATCAAGTAAAGAAAAAGGACTACTAAATGTCAAAATTTATCGAATTCGTGGCAGAGGTTGAGTAAATTCAGTGACACCCCGACTAAAATTGAGAGCTTCGTTAGCTAACCAATTGGCAGCTCTAATGTCATCTTCAATCTTATATAGGTCTCCCTCATCTTTTTTTATTTTTATTTTTTTTTATCAATAAAAAAGAAAAAATTATTGAGACTGTGTTGATGAGCAAGACATAGTTTTGTAGCATAATTTTATTGGACACGTGTCATGTAAGAAACTGAATAACTTGCAATGGATAGGACTTAATCCTACTACTAACTCTATCTTAATTTCAGTTACTAGTTTTATCTTTATCCTAATCCTCGAATCAGTCCATTTCTTATGTTCAAATATTAAAATATGATGTTTTATGGTAAATAAATAAATATATATATATATATATATGTATGTATGTATTAAAATAAGATGTTCGAAATTAAAATGAATGTAACTCTAAAGATGCTATTGCTATATAATGCTATATAATTTTAATCTTTTATAATATACAATTTAATTTTTTTTGCATGATAAAAATCTTAAAGAAAAAATCAATTATTTGCTATAAATTTATTAGAATTATTTAATCTTACGTCATTAATTTAATTGAAGGTTATCCATCAACACAGAGCTATAAATTGCCATAAGGAGGGAGCCAGGTTTAACCTGCCAATTTCCATACAATAATAATAATAATAATAATAATAATAATAACACTCAATTGAAGTGGCAATGGGCAATATGTCCTCTATATCATCAACTTGTATAATAAAATAAATAATTAAGATTTAAAAATAACAGTAAAAAAATTTAGAATTGAAATTATTTTTATTTAGTATCCAAAATTAGTTTGATTAATCTAGAGCGTAGGGCAATAAAGTATTTTTTTTTAAAAAAAATTTAAAGTAACTTCATACCCAGAATTTAAACTCAATACTTATAATTAAACTGTTCTTGGATATTAAAATTACTTATGCTAAAGTCTCTACTATTCATTAATGAATAATGGATAATTAAGATTAAATTATTTTAAAAAAATAAATATTTAACAAGGAATTTTGACTAAGTGATCTATTATGCTCTTGGGATGATGAATTGGAAATTTTTGCACAATTAAAAAAAGAGTAAATGATCATTTCATCAAATGTGCAATGAAAATGGAAACTTTATAATAGAGAGGAAACTTGTTTGGTTTAATAAAACACTAGTACCTTTTAATACTAAACAACGACCAATTCCATAAAATCGGAATATATGGTTTTACTCTTCATTTTATTTGGATGGATTTTATTGCAAACTTTAATAACAATTTGAAATTTCAATTATGGAATGTTATTATATTAATGCAATAACTATATTTTGGGGGGGAATTTATTTGTTTATGATGATTTATGGAAATTAGGCTATATTGTATACGTGGAATTATACCGTTGTGAAGACAAAATATGCCAATGCTGGTAGAATTTTCAGAGGCATATTCCAAGATTTTGCCTAAAAGATTTCAGGTGGGCTCAACCCAGACACGAATAAGTCAATCCTAGATTTGGGATGGCAAATGGCAAACTTAATTTCTTTGAATTTGTTCCCTTTGTATTGCCGTGTTGGGCTACATGGAATTTTTTTTTTTTTTTATTTAAAACTTAATTCTTTATAAATTTTTTACAAAAATAAAAAATATTTTGATTTCTATTTTTATTCATGAGAATTTGAGTATATTTCGACTTCAAATATTAACGAAAATCTAATACTTTTACGGTGGTACAAGGATATATATTTTATAATCCACTATCTTCTAAACCTCACAGTAATAATTACAATATTATATCATTTTCTTAGAATGGTTCTCCTGAATTAGGTGAAAAATAATTAAAAGTTTCAAATTTTTCTATATAAAACATTAAAATTTCTTTTTTTGAACAACATTGAATTTTCCTAATATGAATGAATCTACACATTTGCATGAATGATGGAGTGAGTAATACTAATTCACCATTATAATCGGACCGGTTTACTTTCGAACAAACCCAAAGTAACGGCCGTCAAACATCTTCACCGCACATGGGTGAACTCACTGTGCTTTTACCACGTGTCAACATCTTCCTCGTTTTAACTCACCACCCACACACGCCGGAGGTGAATCCCTACCTTTTTTTACCTGCATCTTTCTGCATACAAACAGAACCCTCCACCTAAATACAGATGTAAAGCAGAGAGACTCATAACTCGCATAACCAACCGCTTCGCATTTTTGAACTCTCGTGCCCCGGCATTATATACATATAAATATTTACCTGATACGAAAATTTCTAATCTGATTCTCTAGTTATCAAAATCATTTCAATTCTATTCTATTCAATTCCATTCCTTCTCTTCACCCAAGTTATCGCTATTAATTCTCTCCCTTTCTCAATTGTTGAACGGATTCAAGCATCTTCTTTCTATTTCAAGCCATTTTATCAGACGCCAATTTTTCTTCGTTTTGGTTTTCCGCAGGTATTCGTTTCTAATCTCTCCAAGAAAAATATGAGAAAATTTTTCATTGTTTCTGCCGATGTGCACCTCTCCGATCTGTTACTGTTTTCATTTTGAATTTTTATATGCTATGCATCAGTTTTTTTGTTGTATATCCACTGTGTCCGATCATTCCCCAATGGCAATCACCTCTAGATCCGACCCAAATACCCGATCCATAACTGCCAATCAGAATCATCAGGCTAATTTATTAAACCATCTTAATCATCACCACAACGGCAGCGATTGTAATAGCAACAATTCCATCAGCCACAATAACCGCCCCAGTCAACGGGGCTTGGCGGCGGCGGCGGCTAATGTGGTGTCATTACCGCGGGAGCAACAGGTAGATGTGAGGATAAACGATATCGTAGGAAATGGAATTTCAGGGATTCTGTACAAGTGGGTGAATTACGGGAAAGGTTGGAGGCCGAGGTGGTTTGTTTTGCAGGATGGTGTATTGTCGTATTATAAGATTCATGGACCTGATAAGATCGTTGTTAATCGAGAGACGGAGAAAGGATCCAAAGTCATTGGTGACGAATCTTTGAGAATCGTATCGAGACCTAGGAATGGTAACTCACAGCTTAAGCGCAAACCAGTAGGCGAAGTCCATCTAAAGGTTCTTGTCTATTAATCCTGCTGAATTTCAATTTTGTCTGCGTGTTATTTTTATTTATCAACTTAAGTTCGATCGACTGTTCAGGTATCCTCGATTCGCGAGAGCAGATCGGATGATAAGAGATTCTCAATATTCACTGGCACGAAGAGGCTCCATTTGAGGGCGGAGTCTCGGGATGATCGTTTAGCCTGGATGGAGGCACTGCAGGCTGTGAAGGACATGTTCCCTCGCATGTCTAACAGCGAACTAATGGCTCCCATAGAAAACGTGGCCATCTCAACGGAGAAGCTGAGGCATCGCCTTCAGAAAGAAGGTTTGAGCGAGGAGGCCATCCAGGACGCCGAGCAGATAGTGAGGAGTGAGTTCGCGTCGCTGCAGAACCAGATTGTACTGCTCAAGCAGAAGCAGTGGCTCCTCATTGACACCCTGCGCCATTTAGAGGTACATAGTAATTAAGAATATGCCATTCCAATTCGGAATTCTTGTTCAAATTGCATATGATTTTTCATAGAGAATAGAAGTAAATTAAATCTAGAGGCAGAGTATTTTGGTGATTAGTTCTCATTTCTGTTCGTGTGTGGAGTTGTAATTTTTTATTCTAGTGGTGAATCTTTTGTATAGAAATTTCGCTTTTTAGACAGTAAATAAATCTATAAATTCATTTAAAGTTGGCGTTTGGACCATCGGATTATTGTTTCAAAATAGTAATATACAATTGTTAAAACTTTGGTTCCTTTCCTGATAGGGGTATATGTTTTGTCACTTGATATCAGGCTACATCGCAAGTTGCTTTGGCATCGATATCTTAATTCTGATTTTTTTTCCCTAATTTTTTGTTTTCTTTTAATTTTCACATTTCAGTTAATTTCTCATTGAAAATTTTTAAATAATTTTTTTTTCTTCAATTGGTTATTCTTTTTAATATCTTTAAAAAATAGACCTTGCATTCTAATGCTTTCCTGCACTTTGCCAAAAGCTAGTGGCACATAAATGCATATGGATTGATTTCAACTGGATTGCTAAGACAGCAATGCCAATTGATTATGCTCATAACTTCTTAGGAGATAATTGTGGAAGCAGCTAATGTAGTGTTGGTAGCTAGGGATTTAGCAGTTTAGGTGGTTTTGCCTACAATCAGACAGTTATCTGAGTGAACTGAATCATCTGAAACTTTTGTTTGCAACGAATAAGTTCTGCAGTGCATTTTTTTGTAACTTTTAATGTTCTGAATTAGGAAACTTATGTAGCTTTTCCACTGGTATCATTTATGCATGTTTTCTTTATGGATAATGGATATGCTTTTCTGCAACATGCAACACGAAGACTTGGGCATAGCTTAAGAGTTACCTTGCAAGTATTATGAAGTGTGATCAATCCTGCAGGTGGCTTCCACATTCTGCATTGTTTCCCCTTTTTTCTATTAAATTATTAATCTAAGAAAATGGATCATTGTTGTAGCCAGGGAGCATTGCTGTTTGCAAATAGATCTCTGTTGTCTGATGACATTATGTTTTCCTTGTCAAGTTGCAGTAGCCTAGTATTGTTTAGTTCAGAATTATTTTCTTTCTTATTTTTGTTGTTGAGTTTAGAATTTTATTTTTTTTACAGTTGATATTGTTGTTGATGTATTGCTTTTTGGCAATTAATGTTAAACTGTTGCTGAACCTTAGCACTCAACCTGTTCTTCATATGGCTACTATATATAGTGTCTTTGAGAGACTTGATTTAATATTTTAAGCTAAAGAAGTTGCTTGGATAATGAAAGCTACATTTACTTGACATTCATATGTAGTGATGCATGATTTTTCTCCTATAGGTGAGAATTCAGTGGCATGTAGTAAAGATTTTTGCAAGCATGTTGCCAGAGCAAGTCTTCTATCTGTCAAAAATGGTGGTTCTTTTTTTCTTCTTTTCTTTTATTTTCTTTGAACCCTTTAAGTTCATTTCAATGCTAACTTGTTATTCAGCCTAAGCAGCAAGCCGTCCATCTTCCATGCCCCATTTTCCATTCTTATTATGTAAATCCTTTGTAGTCTATATTATATTTTAATTTTTATAATCTTTTCAGATCTATTATTCCATGCCTTTTCAGTTACTTTTGTTCTCAATTTGCTTTTTGTTTTACCAGAATTGAAGTTTGTTATTATTACTAGTAAATATTATACGCCTGTGTTTTTCTTCTAAGTATAATAAAGAAGTGGATGTTTAATTCAATTAAACTATAGTCTCCCTTTACAGAACATCTGAATTTTTTTACCGAGTTATTAACAATTTAATTAATAAATTCAGTTTTCTTTCCATTTGAATGTCTTAGTTAGAAATCTGCATCCCTGTTTCTGGTTCAAGGTTACCTATCTCACGTGTTTCCATCTTTAACTAAGGAACTGCTTTCCCCTTTTTTTGTAGACAGAAAAGGTTGACCTGGAAAATACAGTAGTTGACGAAAGTCAAAGACAGTTCAATGATCAAGGGACTTCTTCTACCTCAAGACAAGACAAATCCAGTGGTAAGTGATTATGCAATTGAAATTTATTTAATATAGCAATAGTTGAATTTGCAGGCCCTTATTAGTAATATGACCAAGCACACCTAGAAATTTAGATCTGATGTGTTCTAACATATTTTATATATACATTATCTAGATTGCTTGTGACATTATTATGGGCTTAGAATGCTCTTTTATGAAAAGAGCAATAAACTTCACTGAGTTTAGTGCTAAATTTATAAGTGACAGAGACAATATTGCTGAATCTTTTTATGGTTGTCATTGTTTTTCCCAAACCATGATGAGTACGGGAGACTAATAATTTGTGTCATAGGGAGGGTTAAATTTCCTTGGTTACTGTCGTGCTATGAACTGAACCTAGCCATGTCATGCTGAATTAACTTAATGTATTGACGTCCTTTTACTTATCTCTATGTGTTCCATTGTAAATGCTGGTCTTTTGTTGACAGGTGATTGCATAATTCTTTTCTTTTGTCAATCTTTAAATTTCTCTTCTCATCGTTTCACTTCAAATGCCTTAATAATTTGCTTTAAAGTCTCCCTTGTTCATCTTTTAATTGTAAACAATGTGCATAGTAGTTTCAGAGACTGTATCTTTGCTCTTATTATCTTATCTTGGCCATGTTATGGAACTGTTGATTAGATCTTATTTTAATTTTTGTTTTTTCCCCTAGAAGCAACTGCTAGTGAATCTGATGAAGATAATGAAAGAGTTGATGCTGCGGAGGAAGAAACTGATGATGATGAGAATACCTACTTTGATACTCGTGACTTTCTATCATCAGGTTCCTTCAAAAGTAGTGGATCCGAATTTCGTACATCATCTTTCTCTTCTGATGATGAAGGAATTTTACCACTTGAATCAGAGGAAGATATTGATCCCTCCATTAGATCTGTTGGGAAAAATCATCCCTATGTTAAGCGACGGAAGAAGTTACCTGACCCAATTGAAAAAGAAAAAGGTGTCAGCCTATGGTCAATGATAAAGGATAATATTGGGAAGGATCTTACTAAAGTATGTCTTCCTGTTTACTTTAATGAACCTCTCTCCTCACTACAAAAATGTTTCGAAGATTTGGAATACTCATATCTCCTTGATCGAGCATATGAATGGGGAAGAAGGGTAAGTCTCCTCATATGTAATGTTCTTCTACCTCTTGTAGAACACAGGTTTTACATTGTTTTGTTACATGTGATGCAAAGTTTCTTCATTGCTTCATTTGTGGTTTCTTTATGAACTTTTATGTTCTTTGAAATTGTGATTTATAGCTTTTTCCAATTATTCGCTTTAACTATCAGGATTTGAGCTGTTGGAGAATTATGGCAAAAATTTTGATTTCTTGCTTACATGTGGGCGTGCAGAAATTAATTGCTCTTAAATACCATTTAATTTTGAATTTTTGGTATTTCAGATTTGTGTGAGTCCATGTACTTGCTGCATATTATTTTATACTAATCACGGTTATTAAATTGCATAGAATGTACTTCTTACATTTCTTTTTGGGTTTTGTCTTGCTTGTTAAATGCATATCAAGGTTACGCCCTTTGAATGCATTGTCATAGTATTCATTCACCCACATGCATAGCCCTCCTGATTATTATTTTTTAGTTAGTTAGTGGTCGTTGGCATCTAATTGGCCCATCGATGACACAGTTATATTCCCTTATGGGTTTAAAACTGTAGAGCATTTACACATATATCTGTTACAGGGTAATGGCCTTATGAGGATTCTTAATGTGGCTGCTTTTGCTGTATCTGGATATGCTTCAACTGAGGGAAGGATTTGCAAGCCTTTCAATCCACTATTAGGGGAAACATATGAGGCTGACTATCCAGATAAAGGCCTTCGGTTTGTCTCTGAGAAGGTTAGATATCTAGCCCTGGTAGATTAAATTGTGTGATCAATATAATACTGGTCTTTATGCATATCTTTAATATTACAATGCTCACTCCAAGTAACCCATCCTAAGTTTAACGAACAACAATTGTTTAGGCTGCTTTGCTGCTATTTGATTTTGGCTTGTGGTACGATGAAAGACACCAAGTGTCTTATAGTTTGTGTTTTCTTCAGTAGATCGTGTGAGAGATTAGGTGATGAATATGATTTGAGAAAATTTGTTACTTTAATGTTTTCCTATATACCCAAGTAGGCAGGTAGATTGGGCATGTTTTAGTTAAAATATCACCAGGGAACACTTTTTGAATCAAATATTATTGCTTCTTTTCTTATTTAACACAATTCTGACATCATCTTTTTTTCTTGTTTAATTTTTGCCATTAATTTCTCATTCCATATCTCAAGAAGCTTACTATTGTTGTCAGGTCAGTCATCACCCCATGGTTGTTGCATGCCATTGTGAGGGTACGGGATGGAAGTTTTGGGGAGATAGCAATCTAAAAAGCAAATTTTGGGGTCGCTCTATTCAACTTGATCCTGTTGGTGTTTTGACTTTGGAATTTGATGATGGAGAAGTTTTTCAATGGAGCAAGGTATGACGATTCAAACTATCCTTTTCTTTGATAGTTTCCAGAATGAAATTTGGGTTTTTTTATTTTTTGTCTTTTACATATTAGGTTACAACCTCAATATACAATCTCATATTGGGAAAATTGTACTGTGATCACTATGGTACAATGCGAATAGAGGGAAATCGCGACTACTCATGCAAACTGAAATTCAAGGAGCAGTCCATCATAGACCGAAATCCACACCAGGTGTGCACCATTTTTCAAATTGCCCTGTGTTCCCTGATAACCTCTTCATTTGCTTTCTTGAAGTATGATATTTTTTATAACCCCTCTATACCTTTAATAATTATGCTAATAAGGGTCCAGTAGCTATGGTAGATATATATTGCTTCCATTCATGTATGCTAAAATCACTATTATGAATACTATCAGTTTTTGAAGACTGATTGTTTTTGCAGGTACAAGGAATAGTTCAGGATAGGAACGGTAAAAGAGTAGCAACTCTTTTAGGAAAATGGGATGAGAGCATGCATTACATGAATGGTGACTGCTCCGGGAAGGGAAAAGGATTTGAATCTTTAAATGATGCTCATTTGCTCTGGAAGCGAAGCAAGCCTCCCCAGTTTCCCACCAGATATAACCTGACACGCTTTGCTATAACATTCAATGAGCTAACCCTAGGACTTAAGGTGACTGTTTTTATTATTGCAGTTCTTCTGCTTGTCATCCTTTTTGTGGGTCTCACATTGCAGTGGAGTGAAAAATTATTATACACAAGTTGGTTGTTCAACACATCTCTATTAACATATGCATGCACAGAATCAACCCTCATTGGAAAGTGAATACATAAATGTTAGAACACAATAAAATTTTGGACTTCTCTACTTCATTATGGTACTTTCAATATTGATTTCCTATCATTTTTTTATTCAGGAAAAGTTGCCACCAACAGATTCAAGGCTTAGGCCTGATCAAAGGTACTTGGAAAATGGTGAATTTGAGATGGCGAATTCAGAAAAATTGAGACTCGAGCAGCGTCAACGACAGGTTTGTTTCACCATTTTTTCCCAAAAAATAATGTGTGTACGCATGTGGTGTGTCTCTGTTGGATGGTGAGTTATTAATTCTCCATAAGAACGCCCAGATGCCTTTTCTTCCCATATGTTGTATGTGTGAAAGTTTCTTTGTAGTTAAATGACATATTGACAATGGCCGGAATTCCTGGTGTCATAAGAGTTATTCCATCAAGTGTTGAGATTCTGGAAAATAAGTAATCCTTGTGAGAGCTCTAGTCCTGGGTGAAAAGTGGCAGAATGAAGTCTTTTATGCCCTTCTCAGGTCGGAGTTCTGAGAAATCAAGCGTGTTCAATTTCGTATAATAGCTGCACTAGTTCGAGCCATTAAACAATTATTTTGCTGGAGAAAAGTAGCAAAATGATTTCCTTTATGTCAGTTACAATTCTCTAGTGAAGCTCAATATTAGATAGAAAGCTTTGCTTTGTTGTTATGATTCGAATAATACAAGGTGTATGCTGAAATTTTATTTTCTAATTATCCTTTTTAAATTCTTAAAATTAATATAGTATCAGTCATTGTGGCTAATCTATCCTGGAAAATTTTTCATTTTGAACTTCGTTTAAAGTTTAATTGAGAATGCATTGGATATGAAAGAAGTGAAGAGACTAAATATTTTCTTGTATCCATTATGGTCAACACTTTTGATTGTATCCATCTAATTTCTTGTTATGCTTTTTTTTTTCTTAATATTTGATTTTTTTTGTTTTTTTTTTTGGCAATAGGCCCGAAAGATGCAAGAGAGGGGTTGGAGGCCAAGGTGGTTCGCAAAGGATAAAGGGACTGATGCTTACCGATACATTGGTGGATATTGGGAGGCCAGAGAAAAGGGAAATTGGGATTCATGTCCTGATATATTTGGCCAAGTCCCCAGTGATCAGCTCCTTGATTAGTTTCCAATTTCCATCAAATATCCATTCTTTTTCCAATTTTTTGTGGGGATAGGTAGCAGGCAGCTGCCGGTGTGTGCAGTTGAATTCCCCCCATGAAACTCATGCAAGTAAATTAAGATGCCGTAATTTAAAAAAATAAAATAAAAAGAATCTTATTTTTTCCCCTTTTTGGTTAACCTCAAGTATAAATGAAACTGGCATGACTTGCCAATTATCTGGAGTTGCTTTAGTATTTCGGATTCAAATTCCTGAAATATTTTGAGGGGGCAGATTTCGAGTGGTCACCTAAATTTTTGAAATGCTCACTATGCTCCTTTCCTTTAACTATCAACAATTTGAAGGAGATAAATGCACTGTTTGAATAGTAATGCAAATTAATAATTCAACGAGGTTAGTGGAGATGAAGCTGAAAAATGTGATGACCCAGCTTAAATGCCTATGATGCTTAAGAGTTCATCGAACAGTACGGGTGGGCCATGATTTTGAGATAGTGATGATGAATTCTGAAGAACCTGGAAAGTTTAAAACAAATCTTGAGAACAAACAACTCGTTATCCAGACAAGGAAATGGAAGGAAACTGGTACACATCAAAGCCGTTTGTTTGTAAGTGACAACAGACTGATTCATTCTATATTTCTAAAACCCGAAATATCAGAAACAGAGCACTCTGCGCCTCCGCCAATCCGCCAGAATCCATGCCTATTATTCCATTAAAAATTTGCACAAGAGTCTTGACCCATCTAATCTAAAGTCTAACCCACCTGACAACATCAGGTAGCTTTTCTTTGTTGCATATTTATAGCCCAAGGCTCTCACGCCTTCACTGGGTTTGCGAACATGACGCAATGGAAAGATTGCTGACACCAGAGGGAGATAGCAGCCTACTACCCAATGTTTATGTTGTTTTTCGGTGCTTTTGGTTCTTCTGTTTGCATGTTTAGATTAGATAGATGTGTGACCCAACAATACGTATAAATCTCATATCCTCACGCCATGATCTTACCCATCAAATCCCTTCTTCTCTCCCTTATGGAAAGGGACCCATCTAAAGTTGTTTCTGACCCAGACCTAACCAGCCTAAAATATTACCTCTCTCTGTCAGAATTTATCATTTTCTTTTTCCCTTATTTTCCTTCTAAAAAACCACATTTTCCAGAGAAACAAACAGACTTGTTTCAACTGCAAATTATGCAAAACGAGAAAGTTTCTTTTTTTTATCTGTTTTCGTTTGGTTTTGTCATATCGCGCTTCTGTTTGTTTGTTGCCTTATCTCTCTTCTACCAGATGACAGTTTGCTGGTTGAATTTTCCTAACTTGTGTTTCTTGCAAAGTTAAGTCATTCATCTTCCATCACTCACTAGCTCTGAGCGCTTAGGGCGGCTATACGCATTCTCACCCTACACTTTTTGCTCTTTTACACACTGTTTTTTTTTTTTTTTTCTGAAACTTGCACTTTTACACAGTTACTCTTTAGTTAATCATACAAATTTTTTACTGAGCAAGTTATTATCTTTTGGATTTACTTTCTCTTTTTCCTATTTATTTAATGATTTGCAGTAGTCAAGTCTTGAGTTTCAGACATGATACATGACATGTTTTGACTAGTACTATATGGGTTTTAATTTCTGTTTCAAATTTTTCATGATTTCCTAGTAGAAACTATCACACGTTCTTTGAGGTCCATATAGAAAATTGGAAATCTTGATTTGAAGACGGGATTCACAAGATTACTTTAAGATAAAGAATGTAATTAAGGAAAGAAAAAGCTCAGCCTAAGTACACATCTTTTGCTTACTTAATTTGAAGATTCAGAAATCATATTAATCAATCAAAAAGTAAACTCATTTTGTTAATAAAATAAACCATGAAAAGGGAAGAAGACAATCTTTTGTCATCAATAACAGCATGGAAATTAATTGAAATGGCAGAGAATATTCACTTGTTCAGAAATCACCCAGCCTGAAACCAAATATCAATAGCAAGATTTGATGATATGGGTTGCATATGATATTTGATATGAGGCTGGACTTTCACCTGAATATATAGTACTTTACTTTGTATTTTATTACAAGATAAAATGTGGAAACTTAAACAAATATATTTTCACTGAGTTGTATTTGGGGACCATGGAATTTGGACAGGCAATGACTGCTCAGCCTCTCTCTGGTGATGGCAGAAAATAAACTAAGTTTTAACAGTGAAAGAAACTTTAGATGTACCTTTATACCCAATTGTGAAATATGACCTTAGCCATTTTTGCATGCTGTTTGTATTTTGCCATTTTGGTGTTATTTGTGTGTGTTTTTCGTTTCTTGGATTAAACATTCAAACCATTTTGAGATGCAAATATTGCTGAGGATTTTCACCTGAAGTTTGTTTGTTTTGACACAATTTGGTATAAAATTAAATTTGTTTCCCTTTTTCCTTACTAAATTATTTATTAGTCGTATAGAATTTTTATCTCACTGACTTAAATTTTAGAAGCACAATTTTAGATAAATTAAAAG
Source organism: Balakata baccata (assembly GCA_949630135.1). Lineage (NCBI taxonomy): Eukaryota > Viridiplantae > Streptophyta > Magnoliopsida > Malpighiales > Euphorbiaceae > Balakata > Balakata baccata. Next base: position 12,962 of record CATIWF010086395.1, read on the forward strand.
ATTTGAAATACAATGATAATTTTTTCCGGATATCTCAAGTTTAAACTCTATTTATGAATGAATCACTTTTAAATTTTAGAAAAGAGTGTTTTTCCCTTAATAAATATATATTACTTGAATAAGGACTGAATGGATAAAATAAAGAAAATTGAAAATGTTCTTCTTTTTTTATATATATGTTTTGAAATTGGGTGAAATCACATGGTTTCATGTGTATTGGCTGTATTTCAACAACTATGTATCTTCATCATTTTCTTCTTACCAAAAATTAGTTATTACAAGTAGTAGTACTGCTCTTGCGTGTAATTTCCTTTTACTCAATCGCGGAGCTTCGATCTCTAAGTTAAGAAAAGCAAAATTTTATTTATTTATTAAATATATATATATATATATATATATATATTTCGATTAATTAATTGAAATTCATATAAATTTGTTTTTTAATATTACTTAATTGGCTTTTATTTACTTTTTGAGGAGGTAACTATTAAAAATAGAGTAATTTTAGAGTGCATCCAGTGTAATTTACACCAGGCACCTTAAAACTATTGGATTATAAACTTTTAATCTCATCCGTTGATAATGAATGGTTAACATTAAAAATTGATGATCCAATAGTCCTAAAGTATCAAGTGTAATTTACACCCGGTACACCACATAAACCCTCTTAAAAATAATATAAATTTTAAAATTTTAAAAATGACAATTGTCTACAATTAACCCGTATGTAGTTCTGCCACTATTAAAAGTTAATCCCATTAAATTATCCATCTTCAAGTATTTAATTTGAAATGTTAAACTCAAATATTGTGATATTAGTGCGTCGAATATGGTAATATTTGAATTTAATTCAATAAACTATTTAAATAATTATAGTTAAAACTCAATTAAAAATTTTATAAATTAAATTCAAATATTGTGCGAATATGTTGATTCGTTTCATGATATTATCCTTTGGGATCTTTGAGGCTGGTTGCTAAATAATAAGACTTTTAGCTTCCAGAATTGACGTGCTCACATTTGGCTGTAACATGACCCAAATGATCATCACACGATAGTACAATTTTTATAAAATAATGCAACTTAATTGGAGAATTAATACCAAAATATTATATTTGTTATATTAATTATTTTCACACGTACTTGGTAATTTATATATTTGCAAGTAATTTTTATTAAAAATTGTCATTTAACTTAAAGGAATATAAAATATATAAAGGATTATATATTTTTATATATAAAAGATATATTTATTGTACATTAAATAATATAATCGAATGAGATGGCAGATGTCAAGGTTTAACATTCATTTTTCTTATCTATATCGTTTGTATTTATTATTATGCGGTATAGAATGAGAATAAGCCCTTCTTGCCAATAGTTGGAATTGTTGTTTATAAAAATATTTAATACTAAGTACATAATTATAATTAATTAATATATTGTGTATGAATGTTCTCATTTTTGTAATTAAAATAAATAAATTTATATGTGGGAAATTAATTATTTATTGTCCTTACTTATAATGGCTCCTATTTTTTTTAGAAATAAAATATCTCAACCAGTATTTAATTAAGAGAATATTTGGAATTATCGTTGATTATTATTTTTATTTAATTTACAGTTTTTTGTAATATTTTATAAACTACTTTTCTAAAACTTACTTATAGGGAAAATATATATTTATTTTTTAAAACAGTTTCTAAAATTTTAAAAAATAATTTTTCTACAGGCAATACTAAACAAGGTGTAATAAGAACTCAATTAAAAAATCGTATTATGTTGTTAAATTTCTTCATTGTTTGACATTATATTTTGAAATCAATCAAACCATTAATTTAATGTGAATATTTTGATTTAAGATAATGACCCAATGATGAACAAAAAATGAAAATTGGAATATCTTTTTTTTTTTTTTTTTTAGAATTGGATTTGTATATGTAGACGTTGACAAGTAAATCTTTATTTTATTTGTTTGATTATTAATTATTAAATGGAGTCGTCAATGTAGGATAGGTTTACTAATTTGTTTAACCAATTACATAAGAGAATCATTCAAAATGCTTATGATATCTCCAAAATCCAACTCTTTGCCCTTATTTTCTTATTAATTGTTATAATCTCATTTGAAGTTACTCGATCTCATACTTTAATTTTTCTAATACGCGTCGTTTTCACCTAGATGCCACTTCAACAATTTTCGTAGATATTTATTTATTCATTTATTTTTTTAATTAACAAAATACAATTTATTAATATAAATAATATATAAAAAATGTAGAAATTGAATTGCTCCGCGACACATGGAGATCATAGTCCGAGTATTTTTTATTTTTAATACAAGAGGTCTAAATAGAAATTTAAATTCGTGATCTCATAAAACAATACATTAAGTTAAAATTTATAGTTTGAATTAAATTTATATTTAAAATTTTATAATTATAATCACTAAATTATTTATTTTTAACATATTAATAGTCGTAATACTATTGTAAAAAAAAAAGTGGAAATATTATTATAATGTAGATAGAAATTGTAATTAACCAAAAAAAACTTAAAGATAATGATGGCGAAATTTTGTAATGGAATTTTAATTATATACATGCTAATCATGGGCCAACTATTTATATTAATAATATATAAATTATTTTCTACATTGCTCATCATTGGAATTTTACAATGTTTTGAATATTATGGCCATTTGTTGGTCATAATAATCAGCACTCCTTACCTAATTATACATTTTCTCCGTATATAAATTTTTAGATGGATTAAGATATTATATTATTTGTAAAATAATTACATATACATATATATATATTATTTGATGATTAATTTATGCACCGTTTGAATTAAAAAAATTTAAAATCCATGAATTTTATAAAATTTACGGATTTTGAGAATTATATCGTTTAATTTGATCATAAAATTCATGAATTGATGATACAATTATCTTACACTTATGTTTGGTTTAATAACAACAATCTATAAATTTAGCAATTGATTTCCAATTTTATCCTTTATTAAATATTGATAATTTATTATTAATTAGCCATATATAATCAATTTCACTGTATACTTACAAATTTTAAAAATAAATTTGGTTATTTAAAATGTTGAAAAATAAAAAAATATAAAGTTATTATACAATTTAATATTTAATGATATTTCATAATAATAATAATAATAATAAGCTCAAGCAATTAGTTGAAATTGAAAAATAATAATTTTTACGTTTTTAAAGTTAAAAATTAAATTTAGAATATTATTAATTTATTATAAAAAATTTTGGAATAAAAAATTCGGTAATAATTTATCATTTATTAAAATCTATAAATTTAAAAATTTATCATTTGGAAGTAGAAAATTAAATAAATAATTTTGATATATGAAAAATTTTACTAAATTTATAAATCTATAAATTTAAAAATTTATCATTTGGAAAGTGAAAAATCACATGAAGAATTTTGGTATACAGAGATTTTACTAAATTTATAAATTTTAATATTTTTTAAATAATTCATAGATTTAGTATAAATTTATAAATTTTTTAAAAATTTTATTTAAAATCCTTCCATCTATGGCCTTCCTCTATACTAAAATGATTAAATCCACCTAATAATTTCCTCCATTTCCAGAATATTTCTCCAGTTAAGAGAAGGTCAGTGAATGTTTCAAAAAAAAAAAAAGGGTCAGTAAACAGCTCTGATTGGTTCGTTAGCCCACGTGGCAACGGAAACGCGTAGATAGGCAGACTTTCATGTAAGGACAAAACACATCTGATCCAACAGAGATGGACGGGTGTCCTGTTATCTAACCTACACGTGGAAGAAGCGTTGAACGACGTGGTGTCCCCGTTGAATAGTCGCGGTGGCAGACAGCGTCGCACGTCTTACTGTTAAGAAAGCGACGTCCTTAACACCGGGCCCCACAATCCAGACGAAACAACTAAAACAACGAAAAACAAAAACCGCAACGTGGGTCCCACTACGTTGCCAGCTCAGGCCGCCCCGTTCCAACTGTAAAAGTGACTGTTTGGCTTCACCGCTTTTATTATTCCGTTTTTCTTAATTATTGCCGCCAATTTATACTAGTTAATCTAAAATTGAAACATAAACCTCCTTAATTATAGATGATATAACACCAAACCTAAAATTATAAATTGATAACCTTATTTAGGAAACGAATATCACTATCTCGATTAAGAATATGAAAAAAAAATTTATAATAATTACTAATAATGTAGATGTCGACTTATGCATTGACAATGGCCACAGGTATGCACAAAAATAAGAAACAAATAGTGGTAGATTTGATATATTATTTTAGTAATAATATTATTTAATTTCGAGGGGCGATCAAACATTGCATAATATTTATTTTTTAATTTTTGTGCATATGGATTAATAGTTGGACTTGTTTGAGCACTAAACCAAAGTGCCAACCAATATTTTTTTTAGCTCAAAGGAAAAACAAATGAATGTAGGTTAACACCTAATATATTATGCAATAGTCAAAATATGACTCTTTCCATTCTATATTAATTATCGCATTTAGTAATTTTAGTAAAATTAAAAAATCATTAATTGGTCTTAAATTTAAAAAAAAAAGAATTATAAAAATTAAATTATCATTGGTTTTAAAAGACTACAAATTTTGAATTCAATATAATATTAACAATTTTAAATTGATGAATATAAAGACAAATTTAGAAAGAAAAAAAATTAATTTTTATTAATAATATAAAAACAATAAATAAATAAAATTTGAAATTTTCTTAAAAGCGACATCTATTATAAAACGGATGAAGTAATAATCATGGAGAGAAGAACTCAAGAGCTAGGGTCTAATTAAAAACACAAACCGATTTTGTTGGAAAAAACTTTCAAATTTAAATTTCATAAAACATATTTTGAAGAGAAGCAAAAAATATTAACTATAACTAAATCTCAAATATGATTCGTCTCAAATCTTAAAATAGACGAGTATACATGTGGACTGAAAAGATAAATTGCAAGATATGAAATCATGGGGTGGGTATCTATAAACCAAATAATAAAGGTAATTAATCTACAACAAAATTTATTTCCTGATAGACATGACTTATGTATATAGAGGATAAATAAGTAATCAAATTTAAAATGCTACAAATTCCATAGAATGACAATTAGCATTAACCCTGTATTCCTTTGTGATCTTCTCGAAAACACCGGATTAATTTCATTTATAGTCATATAATTTTTGTATTATTACTGTAAAATTATATAATTTTTTTATTTTATAAAAGTCATTTAATTATGGTTTAATTTCAGTAAAGTTGTTTTTTATGATTTTTTAATAGTCAATAACCGGAAAAGTCGGGTTAGCATCCCGGTTGCATATGAAATATATCACATCACTGTATAGATCAAATAGAATATCACTGTATAAATTAAATAGAGTTCTGACATCATAATTAGCATCATTTTTAATTTATATTACTAATATAGATGATAAGTTGTAAGCATACAAAATGTTTTATTTAACATGTACAGTGATAAAGTTTGTCTCATGTGCCAATTAGAATGCTAACACGATTTTTTCAATTGTTAACGGCTGAAAAATTACTGGAAGTGATTTTACTGAAATTAAAAATTTTTATGAGAACAAAATTATGTGATTTTACTACAATAATATCAAACTTTAAATGGTCATATATGAAATTAAACCCCACAACAACATTATTATCATATTTCACCATGATAAGCATTGCCCACATTTCAGCTGTAAGAATACTAGAGTGTTTAAAATTGCTGTTGAAAGTTCTAAAAGCATATTTTCAATTTTTTTTATTTAACTAACTGATTTTTTATAAACAGTTTTTTTGAAACATATTTTTGAAAAAAATATATATTTATCTACTTTTACCAAAAACAGTTTTTAAAATTAAAAAAAAAAGTTAAAAATATAAAATTTTTTTAAAAATCAATTTTTTCAATCGCAATACGAAACAAAACCTATTTTGAGCAAGCTCATATGTATGTTGAAGACAAAACCAGCATACCAACTGCCTCCGCTATCTCGGATAAAGCCATCAGCAAAAGCAAAGCCAGTGTTACATTTAGCTTGAAAACCCCGCAGGTGGGCAACTCCGAAAAACTGTACTGCTACGCTGGACTTGAGACCCATCGGTAGCCTCCATATCGCTAATTGCTTATGATGCCATTACTCCAAAGCAGGGCGGAGGCAAGTGTGGTGGGCTCGCCCTTCCAACTTTTTTTTTTTTAAATAATTTTTTAAGTAAAATTTAGAATTTAGTCATAAGGGCTCTCTGTCCTGCATTTTATTATTGAAATGTCAATCGCATAGAACGCATCATGATATCTGAAAAAAATTTGAACATATATTACAATAAATTTTATTATTTTTTTCCTAGTGATAATACATAGAATTAATAGTTATCAAACACATAAAAAATAATATAGTTATGCATGTAATATATATATTTTTGTATATATGAAATTTATATATTTTGTACCATTTTTTTGACACATTTTTCATTGCATTTTTTATATTTGAACTTATATAATATAGTCATCTTTAACTATTTACTCTCTAATTTGACTAATCATTAAAATATATTTATTTTTGCATATACAAACTTCATGCACTATGCACCATTTTTCTGTATTTTACACTATTTTTTCTTTATTATTGCATTTTTTTCACTAAATTTTTATATTTAAACTTATATAATATGGTTATATTTTTCTACTGGATTTCTCATTTGACTACTCATTGAAATGTCAAATGCATTTATTTTTGTATATACAAAATTTATGTGCTTTGCATCATATTTTTGCACTCTATACTTATTTTTTGTTCCTTATTACACTTTTGTTTCACTACATTTTTATATTTAAACTTAAATAATATGACCCTCTTTTAGCTACTCATTGAAATATATTTTGATTTATCATATAATAGTTTTAAATACTTGAATATTTAGTTAAAATATTTGCTTTCTGTAATACTTTTTATATGTAGAAGAGTTAACATATAAGGACAAATATTTGATATGTTTAAAGTTATATAATATATCTAACTTTTATTATTATTATTATTATTATTATTACAAATATTTAATTATTTACATTTTGGTTATTGTTCGCCTCTATATCTAATCCTAGCTCTGCTTTGCTCCAAAATTATTTAATCACAGTTCTTTTAAAATGATTATATATATATATATATATATATATTCTTTGTTTTTATAATGTGTGGTTAGTCATTAAGTATATCCCATTTAAGCATTTAAATAGCTCGTAATCATCCAGGATAATCTATAAACCTGTAAAAACATGTAAGTATTATATTACTGTGCATTAATACTAAGTTGAATGGCGTTATGTGAATATTATATATATTTAATAAATATATACAGTTATTTATTATTCTTCCAAAAAATATATAAAAATTATCTGTTAACTTAAAATGGTTGCATAGTGGCAGTGTCGCTCTCTCTAACTTTTAATTTTTGAGAAAAAAAAAAAACTAATTGTTATAAAATCCTAGCATGGAAAATCATTAAAAAAAAAATTATTTGTTGCTAAATAAAAAGACTATAAGATGTACTGAGGGAAACGAAAATGATGAGAGAGGGATAAATTGATGAATGAGCAGTTGAAAGTGTAGGTGGAAAATTTTTTTTAAGTTACCATTTTATTAGTAAATTAATTTAATTATTTATTGATATATATGTAATATTATATTTACATCAACTAATAATAATAAAATAAATATTAATAAATAATTAGATTAATCAATATATCTGACCTGATATGCTGAAAATTTCTATATATATATATTGTTTGCCTAATTAAAGATCATTAAATAAGAGGGCTCGCAGGTGAATTTATTCAGTATTTATTATTCTCACAAGCATTGTGAGACCAATATCCTCTTATTGATCACACCACCTAAATACCCCCCTTTCTTTTCTATGATTAAATAAATAAATTAAAGCTCAAACATTTGTAAAATTTACGCAAGTCAACTTGTTTTATTACTCATTACTTGTACTGATTACTTTTATTTTCTTGCCATAAAATTTTTTTAATTCAAATGTTTTATATAGAGTTTATGTCATGTGACAATTAATTCTTTAATATTTCTGATATAATAGATATGGATTTATTACTATTTCAAAATAATTTAAGTTAATTGTATCATAATTACAGAAATATTAATATTTTATAAATGAAAAAATATATTATTTTTTATTAAACTTGTACTGTGGGAAGTATTGATAGTATTCCTCTATAAATTACCTATTTCTTAAATTTCCAATATTATTTTCAAAATTTCGATCGTTAATTTTTTTAATATAAGAATTCGAATATTTTAAATTTAATTATTTTCTTATTTTTCAATAAAAGACTCGACAATAAAAGCATACTGCACAGTGCTGGCCATACCTCACAAATACAAAGAACGGCCAATCAATTAGAATGTAAGATTGAGGGGATTGTTTTATCAGCTTTATAACGACAACAAAGTGAATGAGCTGTGAGATATAATAATTAAAAAAAAAACTATATTTTACATTCATTTATTCTTCTGGTACTTTACAATTATTTAAAATAATTATTGTATATGTCTATATGTTAGTTGTAGTGTAACAAAATTCACAACACCTAATTAGCAATTAATTTATAATTTCATAGAACATAGTTTTATCTAATAACAAAATCAACTAAAGTTAGGGATGAAAATAGTAATTTTTTTTTGAGCTATAAGCATCTCTATTTTACAAATCGACATAAAAATTGGAGCATTTTGTTTTCGATAAATGCTATCAACATTTTCTTATACATTTTAATGAAAAAAGATATGTATTTATTTTTTCTAAAAAATATTTAATTTTATTATAAAAATTAATAATATTTTATAAATCAATAAATATAAATTTTTTATGTTATAAATATAAGAATAAAAAGTTAATAACATTTTGGAAAAATCACTATTTGCTTCATGTTATTTGATATAATATACTTGCACAATTTGAAAAATATACTATTTGCTCACTATAGTTCAACATAATATATTGATATTCCTGAAGTTTGAAAATTATATTATTTATTCTATAATATTTTGATATATTGCACTAGTATTATTCCGTAAATTTAATTTACTAGATTAATATTTTCTAAATAAAAAAATTCTTTTTTATTATTATACTATATTATTTTTTAAAATTTTAAAAATACTAATATATTATGTTAAAGTATAAATACCAAATTATATATTTTTTCGTGAAGGTACTGTGACAAATTAACACTTTTTTTTTAATTTTTTTTTTTATAGGGCAATCCACTAAAACTCAACAAAATTGAAAGGTGGGCTTTTAAATTGAAGGTAATTTCAGTCCTCTTTTTCATGATGATGATTCACATTCCTTAGGTTAGGTGTACCACTCTCTCTCTCTCTTCCATTCCCAAGGCTATAATACCAATTAAAGATTTCGATTTCCGAATAATTCAATCCCTTTTATTTAGTGGAATTGACAAATACTCAATTATTACATTTTTGTTATGCATATCTACCATTTGTGCCGGAAATAATTACAAGTTTAATAAATGGGTCCAGTATGCCAATATATCCGTATATCTGCATATAAATTATTGAATGAACTTATATTTTATTTAAATTATTTATTAATTTATAATTTTAATCATTAAATAAATATTTTAAAATTTCAGTTATTCATTATACATGCCCTATTGATATATTAGATGAATTATAAAATGAGCTTTTATTATTATTATTATATTTCAAACATGAAAAATAATCAGATTCGGTTGTAAATATTTTAAAAGCCATCCATACTCTCTTTAATTGTAGAATATTATTCACCTACCAACCAAAATTATTTGGATTCTCTCAGTACAAATCGAGATTCTTCATTTGTTGTTACCAAACATAACATTTAAATTATACACCTATTTCCCATTATTCCATATATTATTTTTTAAATAATTGCAAAAATAAAAATAACAAATTATTAATATTCTCTGCAATTTTAACAAATTATACAAAAACTTTTTAAAAATAAATAGTATATCCAAATCGTTTGAAATAATGTACATTCATTTGATACTGCATAAATTTCAAAACTACAATACAATTTATTACATGATTTTTGAATATTTGATATATTTTTATAATTATCTAGAGTTTTATATATATTCTAATAATCTTTTATAAGAATTTAGAATTTTTACTAATTATTAACAATTGTAACTATAAAACATATTGTATATTCAAGTCTTGATATTTTAATTACTAGTTTTTTATTAATTAGTTTTGCACATAATTATTAGATATTGAACCCTTAATTAACTTCCATTTGGTTTTTATATTTTATTTTTTTATTTTTTTATTAATTGATTTCGTCATTATTTATAATGTTAATTAATTAATGCTTGAACTAAATATATAGTTATAATGTCACAATAATAGTTTTCTTATTATGGTGCTTTGTACATTATTATTAAATATTAGACTTATCATTAATTATTATTTGATTTTTTTTATAATTTTTTTGCTTTCATATTAATTTGTTTCGTTTTATTTGAAATATTAATTAACTAATCAGTATTTGAGCTAAATATAGAGTTATATTGTCACAAGTGTTAATAAGCTAACTTTCTTTTTAATATTAATAAAATTTTTGTTAATTAATAAAGTCAAAATGCTACTAATATTTGAGATTAATAACATATTTATCTTAAATATTAAGAATCATATATAAAATAGAAAGAGTCATTTCAACATTAATAGAATTTTTGTTCATAATTTATTAATTTATGTATTAAATTAAGTCAGATATAAAAAGAGACAGTAAATTCTTTTATGATCATTTTGCAATCTCCCATATTCTCAATTATCTACGTGCAATGCATATGATTTTTTTAATAATTGTATTCGTTATTGTTAAATGAATAATAATAATAATAATAATAATAATAATTTTGTCTATCAAATTAATTTTAGTCACTTTTAATTATCATGTAATTAGGTTATATTGAATTTAAATACTAATAGTTGTTAATTATATTTGATTCTTATATTTTATATAAAAGTAAATTATATTACATTTTATATACTATTGTCATTCAAAATTCATATTATACATTACGTGTATTGTTGTAATTTTGTTTAAATTTATCATTATATAAATTAAATATGTCAGTGAGAACTATTATTATTGTATTTAAATGACAATATGCTATCATTTATATTTTACCATACATTTCTAATATTTTTTAAATTATTATTATTTTTTTAATATTATAGTCATCTGATATTTTTTATACATAAAACATAGGTGTCGGTAATATTTGATAAATTAAATTTATTGTAAACAGTAAAAAAATTGGATTTCTAATTAAAAAAAAAAAGAAAACTTTACCAATTTTGTTAAAATTTATTTTTGTATCAATTAATTTGATTAATTCCATTTTAACTGAATGCCATTATTCGCGTCTTGTATGTAATAATGAGATATTAGACTCGTCATTAATCATCTTTTAATTTGTATACAATTTTTTTATTCTTTATTACTTTATTTTCGTTAATTTATATTAAGTTATTAATATTCATTAATTTATATAATTAAATCGATAATGTTAAATTTTATTATTTTTTATAATAAATGAATATTTATTATATATTTTGTATTATACATTTCATGTTTTTTCCCTTTTAATATTAGTAATATTAAAATTTGTTCTTTCCTTTTAATATTTTTCTTCTTTTTAATATTAGTTAATTATCTTACTCATTGACTATCTTATCCATTATTATTGTTAATTTATTTACTATATATAAATTATCTTATCTATTATATTTTTTTAATATATCTTCCTAATATTCATTTTTTTATATTTCAACAAATAAAAATAAATGACATTATACTCTTATATATGGAGTTTTAAAAACAAATAAAGTTCAATAGTTAATATTTAAATGACAATTAATTTTATTTGGGCTGAGAAAGAAACAAAATAACATATTTGAAAATAAATTAATGGGTAATTAATATTAGGTTTACTATAAAAAATTATTATCTAGTTCTAATAGAATTACATTTTTAATTAATAAATTATTAATACTGTTTACTAATAAATTAAATTATTAAATAACAAAATTAATCCAATTAGCTAATATAACCATAATTTAAAACTTATAAAATCAAATATTGCAAATATATTTCACAAATTTGCATGAAAATCAGGAGAAAGGAGAAAAACTAAATTTATTTATTGTTTCAAATAATAGTTGCGACTCAAACATCTAACACGTGAGAGTTTTAAAATAATATTTATATAATTTCCATTTATGTTAATTCTGTATTTACTTTTTTTTTCTTTTAATATTAGTAATTTATTTTTTTATATGTAAAATATAGTTGTCTAATTTAATTTGTAATTAATAAATTATTAATACTATTTACTAATAATTTAATTATTAAATAATAAAATGAAGCTAATTAACTATTACAATTAAATTGATTTTTCGGTAATTTGATCTGTCCCACTTACTCCCATATTTTTATACAGTATGATTATATTAAATAACATTTTTAACAAAATTTAATTTCTTACAAATTTGTTTATGTGTATAGAAATTAATATATAATGGAAAATACCAATAAATTGTAAAAATAAAAATTAAAAAAGGAAAACAGAACAGTCAAAATCTTAACACTGCAGCACTAAAAGAAAGAATTTTCCACACAAAATTATTATAAAAGAAATGGCAGATTATGTAATTAGAGGAAAAATGTAAGGGCAAATACATAAATACATAAAACGAATGACGATTACCATCTGGGGTGAAGTTCCAGCCTAGACAATTCCGTCACGTCACGATGAAAACCAGAGGTCCAGAGCAGAGATTCACAATTTTATAGCTAGAGGGAATTTTGATAAAAACTAGAGGGTATATTCGTCATAATAAAAATTAAGGAAATCCAGAGAACAAAAAAGGCTGAGCTTTTGTGTAATCACTCGCATTAGTTACACTTATGGCAGCAACGTTCCCTAGGCAAAAGCCCGGCTCTCATACTCTCCCTTTCTTTGTAATTTTCCACTTTTTTCTATTAATAATACTTTAATTTTTATTTATTTAATTATTTATCTACAGTAACCTGCTTGTGTAGTTTGTAGGATTCCCACCTATTTCCCCCAAACACAGACTTGAAAGCACCAAAGGAGTTGAGAAAGTGAAGTTTAGGGAGAGAACCTAGAAGGAAAATATTTGTAGAGAGAGAGACCCAATCCCGCTGGAAATCCCCATTCCTTCCGGGGTTTCCATTTCCCCAGCCGCAACTTCGCCACTGAGAAAATGCAGCAGTGAAGGAGATAAAACAGCTCACTGATTTGAAGATAGAAGGAAAAGGGAGAGGAGGAGGATATATTTTTACGAGCTAAAAATGCGTGAAGGACTTGTTGTTGATGTACAGAGTGACGTCGTTTCGAATGCCAAGAAGAAGAAATCAGAGGAAGATAAGGTTTTAGTTCTAGTGGCAGACAAAGATAGCTCCAAACCGGTACCGATGGTGGTTTCAGTTCCGCCCCAGCCAGTAGCTGTTAACCGCCCCCGATCTCAGTCTGCTACTCGTAGAGTCACACCTACAAACTCCGTCGCCACCGCCGTGGCGGGTGTTGATGCCGCCGGAGTCTCCACTACTGTGGAGAAGCTTATCCCTAACGGCGATCTCTATATCGGCTCATTCTCGGGAAACGCGCCGCACGGATCGGGGAAGTATCTCTGGACAGACGGATGCATGTACGAGGGAGAGTGGCGCCGGGGGAAAGCATCAGGGAAAGGGAAGTTCTCTTGGCCTTCGGGCGCTACCTTTGAGGGCGAATTTAAGTCCGGTAGGATGGAAGGGTTCGGCACGTTCATCGGATCTGACGGAGACACCTATCGTGGCTCTTGGAGCGCCGATCGCAAACATGGATACGGCAATAAGCGGTACGCCAACGGGGATTTCTACGAAGGGACATGGAAGAAGAATCTGCAGGATGGGAGAGGAAGATATGTGTGGAAAAACGGGAATGTGTATGATGGTGAATGGAAAAACGGAGTCATATCAGGGAGAGGGGTTTTGATTTGGGCGAATGGGAATCGCTATGATGGGCAATGGGAAAATGGAGTACCTAAAGGAAATGGGATTTTTACCTGGCCTGATGGGAGTTGTTATGTCGGTACCTGGAACGGTAGCAAGGATATAATGGCTCAAGAATTGAACGGAACTTTCTATCCAGGTAATGGCAAGGAACATTGCTTCAAAGGTAGTGAGATCGACTTGCTCATGCCAGCCGCAGCAACAAGGAAGAGGTCATCTGTGGATGGGGCCAGAGGAAGTAACATAATTTTCCCAAGGATATGCATATGGGAGAGTGATGGTGAGGCTGGCGATATCACTTGTGATATTATCGATAATGTTGAGGCTTCCATGATTTATGGGGAGGGTTTGGATCGGGATGATGTTCGGCAGTTTAGGAGGGGACCGTGTTGTTTTAATGGCGGAGAGGCGAAGAAGCCTGGAGAGACTATTTCTAAAGGGCATAAGAACTACGATTTGATGCTTAATCTACAATTAGGCATCCGGTAATTATTAATTTATTATTAGCTTTTATGATATGGGTTCTGGGTAAATTAATTTCTTAGTTTATTAAGCATTTCAGAGCTTAGTTATAATTTTTTACTTTTGGTTTTGTGCTTTAGGTATTCTGTTGGAAAGCATGCCCAGATTGTGAGGGACCTGAACCCAAATGATTTTGATCCAAAAGAGAAGTTCTGGACTAGGTTTCCACCGGAGGGATCAAAGAGTACGCCTCCCCATCAATCAGTGGAGTTCCGGTGGAAAGATTACTGTCCAATGGTCTTTAGGTATACTTCAAATATTCGTTTTATTTTTGATAATAATGTTCTTGCTATCCATTCTAATTAGCTCCAGACTTTTTGGTCATGTTATTGGAACTCAATGTTCGTCTGTATGCTGTAGCCTGATTGTATTTCTCTTATATTTTCCTTTTGGTTATGTTAGACATTTGAGGGAGCTATTCCAAGTGGATACCGCTGATTACATGCTAGCTATTTGCGGGAATGATGCACTTAGAGAGCTTTCTTCTCCTGGGAAGAGTGGAAGTTTCTTTTACCTTACTCAGGATGACAGATTTATGATCAAGACAGTCAAGAAATCTGAAGTAAAAGTTAGTTTCTCGCTTCATCAACTTCTGTTTTATTTTGTTTGAAGTCTGCGGAGCCTTGAAAAATATTTCATTGGTGTATAAGTGGCAACATTATTATTATTATTATTATTATTATTATTTTCAAAAAAGAACGGTAATTGAATTTTACTTTGTAGCTTCAACAAGGTTTTTTCAACTAAGATGTGATACTTCAATTTTGGTCAAATAAAATATTTTGGTACTAAACTCTGTGACCTTGATTAGGTGCTAATCAAGATGCTTCCCAGTTATTATCAACATGTGTGCCGATATGAAAATTCATTGGTGACAAAATTCTTTGGTGTGCATTGTGTTAAACCAATTGGTGGGCAAAAGGTATGTAGTAAAAAGTGTCTTAATTTGCAATTTCTTTGATATTCAGCTCAATATTGTCGCACACCTCTAATTGAATTATTATTTTTGAAAACCAGACCCGTTTTATTGTGATGGGCAATTTATTCTGCTCAGAATACAGAATACATAGGAGATTTGATCTGAAAGGATCCTCCCATGGTCGTACAACTGATAAGCCTGAGGGTGAGATTGATGAAACCACAACTCTCAAAGACCTCGATCTTAATTTTGTGTTCCGTCTCCAACGAAATTGGTATCAGGAACTTATCAAGTGAGTGTATATGATATGAATCATATTTGCTGGCCAGCATCCCTCTGTCCTGATTTCTGCAGTTTTCTTCTCCATTTCTCATAATGGGCATTTTAATAATGTGCAGGCAAATTAATCGCGATTGTGAATTTTTGGAAGCTGAGAGAATTATGGATTATAGCCTTTTGGTTGGTCTTCACTTCCGTGATGATAATTCATATGACAAGATGGGGTTATCACCATTTGTTTTGCGACCAGGTAATTGAACATGTCATTATTTTTAACAGATTAGCACTTTTCTCTTTCTGTAAGAAGTGGATAAATTTTTTTTTTTGATGCAATAAGCATGCTGATTAATTGGTTGCCTTGTATAGGAAACAAGGATTCCTATCAAAATGAGAAGTTCATGCGAGGCTGTCGCTTCCTGGAGGCAGAGCTACAAGACAGAGATAGGATTTTAGCTGGACGGTAAAATTCTTGTTCCTTCTTGTTTTTGCTTCAGTTACATATTTACTGTAATAGAATGCTTATCAGCTAAAAGGCATTTTGAGAAAAAAGAGGCGTATTCTCTATTGGTTGTTGATTTGTACATATGCTTAACTAAGTTGCAATAACATGTGGTTGAGTGTTGGTTATGCCAATAGAAGTGGCCAATAATTTGTCATTCAATTTATCACTGTCAATAGAATAATTGGAAGTGGCTTGTTTTCTATTGCAATATTTGTGGGGGTAGTTCAGTAGGCAACAGTTGTTTGTGGGGCTCATACAAGACAGTGGTCCTATGCCTTTTACTTGCATATCTCTTATCATCTATGATAGTGAATCCTGCAGATGAATTAGAAGTTATTGGGGATGATTATCTGTTTTATCCAATTATAATTTTGATCGTCTGATCGAATGGTATCTATAAATGTGTATTATTGTGTTGGAGAATTTGAAATAGAAATGTGACAAGTAGTTGAGCTGAATCGAAAATCATTTTTTTTTTGCAGGAAACCTCTGATAAGGTTAGGAGCAAACATGCCAGCTAGAGCTGAGCGGATGGCTCGAAGGAGTGATTTTGATCAGTATACTCCTGGTGGGATTAGTCATTTGACCCCGTCTAGAAGTGATGAAATATATGAAGTAGTCCTTTATTTTGGAATCATTGATATCTTGCAAGACTATGACATTAGTAAGAAGTTAGAGCATGCCTACAAATCTTTACAAGCTGACCCTACCTCAATCTCAGCAGTAGATCCAAAACTCTACTCCAAAAGATTCAGGGACTTCATTGGAAGAATATTTATAGAAGACAGGTAACAATGAGAGCAAAATTGCTATTGAAGAAGTGGTCTGTTGCAAGAAAATCATTTTGCTTGAATCCTAACCTCGCCATTTAGCTTGGGAGTCTCACTCTTCCTGGTGGTAGATCGAGCAAATAATTTGCTAGAGTGATCAAGCCGCTACAGAGGTGGTGGTAGGAGAGCTCGGCAGCAAGTTTTGAGGTGTTCTGGCTGAATTTTGAAGTCAGCCGGCCATATAGAATGGGGGAGGAGGGATAGTTCTTGTACATTCTGAAGGTGGGGTAAGGAGGGAAACCTGGATTCTCATTTCCTTCAATTTTTTTTTTCTCTACTAATTAAATTTTTGGAAATATTGTTTTAGAGGGGAGTGGCTACCCAAGGATTGTGAAATGTGAAGATTTGAAAGATAGGTATAGGGAAATAGGGAAAATGTTTTCGCAGAGAGAGAATTCAAAATGGGGGAAAGACTTGGAATAAGAAAGTGTACAGCTTAATAGTAAAGTAGAGATGGATAGATTATGGAATTTCATGAATATTTCTATTTTTTTTTTGTGAGACTTTGAAAAGAAAAAGAAAATGTTTGGATTACTTTTACATTACCTTGGACTGTTTTTTTTTTTAACTGCTGTAAATAAATGGGAAGTCGCTGTTGTATAGAAATGGGGTCATGAATGTTGCTTTATGCAGTAAAAGGGAGGCATTGGGCAGGAGGTTTTAAACATGAAAAGCAGAGAAAGTATGGAGAAAGATGCCCTTGTGTTTCTTCTTCTTCTTCTTCCTCCTACTTTTGTTTTACCATCAATCTCTCTCTTTATTGTTCTTGTTTTTAACTTCTTTCATAATATTCGAATACTACATTTATGGTAATTTTGTGGGGGGTTAAGTGATAAAAACAGGGCATTGGGACTCTAGCACATTTTTCTATTATTTTTGTTTAACTGCGAAGGTCAAAAGTTTCTCTCTCATCGTCCATGACGGATGAATCTGTTTATGTTGTTTGGGTTTCTCATTTCTGTGTATTTGAACTAATTGTGATGGCTGGGTTTTGAGAGCTTCCGTGTCTGGTTATTGAGACTGAAAGCACGGGGTCTGTGTCACTGCGATACTTGGGGTTGTGGTGGGGGCCATACATTTGCCTATTTCCTCGGATCTCTCGTTGATAATGACTCTCATTTTCTATATTTTCTTGCTTAACTCATTTTCTACTTCTCTTTTATATTTTATTATCAATTTGGTTATTAAACTACTACTTCTTTTTATAATTTTGTTATGACTATGTTAGCAATTCAATTTGACCCATGTTTTTTTTTTTGTAGTTTATGTATAAACAGTCAATCTTGTTATTCTTTCCATGTGGTTGCTTCCCAATTGTATTTTTCTTTCTTTATATATTAAAAAAAGAATATCACCCATTAGTTGCTTACCTGTATCCTCAGTGATTATAAAACTGATTGGGTGAATAAGAAAAAAATTCAAGATTGAAATTTTTTGAGACTCGAAATTTAATTAAAAAAAAAAAAAAGAAGGAAAGGAGAATGCTTATTGCTTGTTAATTCCTTGAAGTTTCATATTAGTTTTAATTTTTAGAGTGGAACCTAAATTTAACACCTAAACACTCTATCAAGTGTTTCTCTGTTAATCCTTTTTTATATTTTAATTTATATGTAATTTTACAAATCTATATTACCAAGTCTTAAACTATTTTCAGTAAAAAAAAAAAAAAAGGTCTAAAACTTTTACTATTTATCATAATTATATTAATAGTTTCGCTTCCTTTCATATATAAAGTTCTGGTTTTGTATTTAAGATTCATGTGCTAGAAAATTTTGATGATGTTAGGTACATCGAGTTGATCATGTTCTTCCCCAAAATGAAGGGAAATAGCAATTCTAAAAATCATGAATTTTCTCAACAATTTTCCGAGAAACCAAACATGAAAAGAAGACGGCCCAATTGGACCATGGAAGGCATAAAGCACGATTCTCAAAACTGACTTGTGAATGAAGATCACTGCAATACAGTCTCTGCCAAATATATAACTATAATGAATTGCCACTAAGTGAGGCCAGTCTTAGTCTGAGACCTTCAATTCAATCCCACTTGCCTTCAAAGCATAAACTTCATATTCCTATATCAAATCAATAAATAAATAACTTATTTACTCAAACAGGGTAAGAAAATAATTATGAATAGCTATTAAAATACCGATGAAGGATCTATTATTACAAAATTTTGAATTTTTAAAATAAATCAAAAATTAAATATAAATAATAATTTGAATTAATAATCGATTAAATGAGTAAAGTAATAAAAATAGATATATCCTTTGTCAAAATACATTTATGCACACAAAATCTTTTTTTTTTTTTTTTAAATAAAGGAATTTTACCTTATTATTATGAAAAGAAAAATTAGGAAATGCAATTAATAAAACGGTACTCTATTGTCTCTTTTAATTCAGACACAATCGCTGTCTATGGCAGACAGTTATTAACTGCTTCATGAGTTCATATCCACCAGTTATTTTTGTCTCCCTTTTATTTCTTTGCACTTAAATTTGACTGTATTGATGATTTTGAGTTCGACCAACCAATAGAAGATAGAAAAACTTCTCTATAAATTTTTCTCCCCTTGTCACATAAACGATAATTTTTTTTTTTTTTTAAAAACCACATATAAAGTAATTATTATTAGCATTATTGATTACTCTTAAAATATATAAATGTCGTTTAACAAATTATTTTTTCTTCATTTGGGGTCATTGGAATACAATATTATTCAAAATAATTTAAAGTCATTTTATTTTATAAATATAGTAATTTAGACTGATTAATTAATATACATAAAAAAAAAGGTAGCTAAAATCATGTAGTAATAGATCAAAACAAAACAAAAAATGTGATAGAAATTAGAATGTATACAACAATTTGTGAACGGAATCAAGGATGTTGATCCACTTTTACTTAATTGAATTATATATATATAGTGATGATCTTGATTTGATATTGTCACATTCTTTTTGTGGATTGTTGATTTTGTATGGATATTATATATATTTAGAAACTATGAAATATTTGCATGGCTGGAATGACATGGCCGATCATGGTGGAATATTATAGTCAATAAAATCTTTGTGATAATATTATTTGCCTGAACAAGGGGAGGGACTATTTTTATTATTGTGTCCACATTAAGAAGGTGATTTCTTTTTCTTTTTTTCATTTTTCGAAAGAAGGAGGTGATTTCTTTTAAGAGGAAATTATAGTTTCATTAAATAACACATTAGGACATTTAGTTTAATTAATTTCAGTACGAAGTTCAAAATAAATAGTCCATTCGTGCAATTAAATATAATAATAAATTTAAAATTAATTAATATTAAATTCATGCATTGAAATTATAAAGGTTGGTTTTGGTTAACAGAATTAAACTGAATATTCAAACCCGAAACTATATAGCAATGATTATCAAACTAATATTGCTAAACTAAAATTTTATTTATAAAAATTACAAAGATTAATTAGTTATAAAGAGATCTTTAATTTTATAACCAAACATGTTCATAATTTCGAATGAATAAAGAATTTTTCAGAAAACAAAAGTTTTGCAAATATATAGCAGCGAAGCTTGAAAGTAACAAGAGAAGCATTATGCAAAACTGAGAAAGCTGCAAGAAATTTTTAATAAACATTTTTGTTTGTTTGTTTGTGATATTATTGTTAGATTTAAATCAGACAGTAGCCTTTTGCTTTACCATTTATTTAGCTCTGTTCTGCACCATTAATTAAATGTAATGATTAAGTTTTTAATTAATTATTTTCAGAAAAGCAAATAAATTCTCTGTCTATTATACATTTGTAAGTTGTAAGCTAAGCATGATAATTAGATTTTCTTAAAATTTTATTTTTTTATTATTAAAAAATATCAAAAAGTATTCAAAGGCTGTGATTTAGCAATACAAATTAGATTTATTAGAAAAAGCTATTAAATTTGAACCTTGCTAAATACATGTTTTGAAAGGATAAATTTTAGATGTAACTAAAATTCAAGTAGAAATAATTTCAAAGCGGATAAAAATATATATAATTTTAAAAAAAATAAAATAATATGAATTTAAAACGGATGAAAATACTTGAGTTTTTTTTGAAAAAAAAAAAGAAAGAAAGTAGGAAAGGTAATTGTCTGATAGAGTATGACACCCTTTTAGCTAGCTGTAGCTGTGAATTGCACAGCATATATATTTATGGACTGCTTTCACTTGTCCACATGCATATATCGATCTGTTCCTAAACCCCATTTATTGACTTAATATTTTTCCAAGTGGCCACATGCATAATTAATTGTGCAGACCAAAAAGAAAAAACAGAGATTTTGTGGTGCATCCGAACATTTACAATCTTAAACCTCTAATTTTTAATTTCAACCGTGAAAGATTAAAAATTGAAAATCTAATAATTTTAAATGTTACGTGCGAAAGAAACAGGGAGAAAAGAGGAAAAATGGTGAAATGTAAGTATATATAATTATGGGAATGCACGTGTGGATGGATCGGATTGTGAGTTTAAATTAAATGTCAAAAGAAAGATGGAAACATGAACAACATATATATAGTTTTGGGTGGTAAGAGAGACAATTGTCCTCTTTCTCCACCGTGCAATGCATAAGAAGAGTTTTTAAAGAATGATAAAGACCTTTCATGTGCAGATGCTTGAATTTTTAACTAAGTACTTCAATTTTGATGGGGATCCAACACAACCTGCCATACCCACCATTTCAATTTCTCTCCATCAATCCCATAATTAATTTATAAATTTATTTGGAAATTATATATATATATATATTAAGGAAAATAAAAAAATTCAATTACTTTCAACTTTTAATCTTAGCCATTAATAATCAGTAAATCAGATTAAAAGTTGATCCAATGGTTGAAAGCCTAAAACCACGGAATTGCTCATATCATATACATCCCAACTCTGTTGCTTCCAATATTATAAGGACATATGTGTGTGTGTGTGTGTGTTTCACTAATCACATGATATAACCTCAGATTTTGGCCATATTTTCAGACATTGAAGAAGTCATGGACACTCACACATCATGCTTGTCTCTGCTTGGACAACTGCTTTTTCACCCAGGAACAAGAAAATTATTTGAGAAATATTAGCGAAAATTTCTTTTCAACATTTTTGTTGTTGACATTTATTCTATAATTGATCTATATCATCGGAATTTTAATTTGCAAAATTTATTACTTTATTTAACAAATTATATAAACTCGATAATATAAACCAATTATAGACTAAATGTCTAAAAAGTATTGAGAATAAAATATTTCTCGAATTATTTTACGTATAATTAATTATCTAATTCCATGAAAAATTGAAAAATAATATATTTTTTGAGCTAAGCTTTACATAATAATGAGAGTGATGAGGACCCGTGAGTTAACTCGGTCACCAAGTATTAATTGGGTTGCGGCCTCATGTCGGCCTAAAGCAACAATCATACCCAACATAAGGCTTGCTACCATGGGGACAAACTCATCCCCATATTAATTAGATTAGATTCTTTTATACTTTGCCCATTATAGTTTTCCTCTTTACAAGATTAATCAACGTATTTATGTCAACAACTTAATTAAAAATAAATAAATATAGATTATAATTTAATTAAATTTCTTTCATTAGGATGCTGTGAGTTACACCATAGACATATTAAATTTCTACCGATATAGATAAATGGTGACGAGAAAATTCGAATTCGAGAACTCCCATAGCAAGGCAATCAAGCCATCCCACCTCTTGTTTGACATAATTTAATTAATTAACTCCTAATTATAGTGTCCTGAGGTCTCAAAAAGACATGTATATTTTTATTAGTATTATTTTTCTCTTTATGAATTGCATCCAAAACTTCACCATAATCATTAAGTTTTTCTTGTTCTCGAGACTAATTAAAATGATGAATTTTGGATCATCCTTTATTAGGTTTCATGGGAAATTGAAAACCCAACAAGTCTTTTTTTTTTTTTTTTTCCGTTTCTAATTACACAAATTGGTCAAAAATAATAAAACAAAGTCAATATATAGTTCTTTTCGTGGCAGTTGCAAATATTTTCAACAATTAAATATGAAAATTGTCAAAATTTTTCTTTTTGGTTTTAAATTATTTGAAGAAGAATTCTTTGTAAATTTTAAAACCTTAAGCCTTGCGGCATATATAGAAAATTGTACATTTGTTTTAATTATATCGATAAAAGTAAATTAGTGCATGGCCATTATAAAATTAATAACGTGATTTGCACTAATGCTATTATAAGAAAGTATGTATAATACGCAAACGTGTATGGCACAATATAAAAAGCAGATTATTTATATTTACACACTTATATTTATGTCTTTTTCATTTTTCCATGTCTAACTAAATAAAATTAAAATTAATATAGATATAATTCTATATTATTCTTATTTTACATATTTTTAATTTTCTATATTTGCATCAGATAGATTCATTAAAAAATAAAGTGTTTCTTTTTAAATTTTAATAGTGTTTCATACTTACGACTCGTGGAAACCTCTACATAAAGAAAAAGAAACACTTACCATAAGAGTTACCTTTTAAAAATTATTTCAAATGTATGTGATTATATATATAATATTATTTTGAAAACCTCTATAAATAAGTTGATTTTTCCAGTAAAAAAATATGTTTTTTTTTAAATACAGAGAGATTAGTTGTTGATGAGATTCAAAAATCCTGAGTTATTTTTTAATCTAAAAAATACACTTCTTTGCAATTTTCAAATATATATAGATATATAAATTGGTGACAATTGATGATGCAAAAGCAAAACTTATAAACCTAACCAAAAAAAAAAAAATGGTGTGAGTGGAATGTGAACTCTTCCCTTTGCTTACTAAATTCTTGATGCCATGGTTTAGTGGGGTCTTACCTTAAAATTTAAAAATCTATTTTATTTATATAATTTCTTAATTTTTTTTAATAGAAGAAAGAAACATCAGTTAGTTTACTTAGACATTCCAACTATGCTAGCATCGTCTGTTACCCTCATCTCTTTATTAAAAAAAAGAATGAATAAAACATAGGCATTCCTGCCTTTAAGGCAAATAAAAATTTATATAATTTCTTAATAATTAGGAAAAATGAGTTATCTAATAGAAGTTGTCCATAAATGAAAAGGGTAAATTAATGTGGCCGTTGGTCAAGAGTTGGTCTATATCATAGCAAACATAAGGTTCCATTGGAGGGGACACTTAGCCCAACTATTTCTTTATTTTATGGTTCAATTTTCCATTCAACAACTGTATACTATACCCATATGGATATGATATATATCCATTTATATTCATAATAATCATCTCCATTATTTTTCAACCACCAAACCAAGATTAGACACACAGCAATGCAAACCCTAACTGTGCTGTCCCAATACTTCCATAATGGCAGACTCTTCAATATTATTTTTATAAACCACTCATATGTGCACTTCATTATTATTTTTTTTCTGTATTTTTTAGGAAAAATTATAATATTTAAATTGTTTATTTATAATTTAGATTCGTGAATAAATTTATAGATCAATTCAATCACATTTTATTATATATATATATATATATATATATATATATATATATATATATATATATATATACATACCAAATTTCAATCAATAGTTTAGATAAATATTGTTTGATAAATTTATGGGTTTGAATTATATTTTAACTTCATAACTAAATCTTTTTTTTTTTTTTTGGGGGAAAGGAAATATCAAGGCTTGTTGACATACACTGTAGACAAACAGTAAGAGACAATTAAGAGAAAAAGGGGAGAGTGAAAGAAAGAAACTAGAGAGGAGATTTATATGGTTCATAATAGATGAAAGAAACATAAATTGAGAGGCAACTTAATGCATGGGCTAGTGGGATGTTGACTCCATAACAAGTCAAATTTTCTGAATCAAAATTATGGACCTACTTTTGGTCCCAATTTATATCCATTTTAATTCCAATTTAATGATTCAATAAAAATATCATTCACATGTTGTTGTGTTTGGTTGATTTCAGAATTTCAATTTTGAAAATTGTGAGTATCTATCGCTGTTTTTTGTTAAAAATAGCAGTGGAATGGCCAATTAATCTACACATAGATTTCGGCTATCTCAATCTCCATTCTTTTTTTATTTTTTTGGTGTATAGTTTTATTTTTATGGCTTATAGGAAAAGCCCAACTCTACCGATTAATGGATAATTTTTGCTGAAAATGGTCAAGCCCAACTATTGCTGATAGTTTTATACTTCTGGAGCTATTCAATTAATTTTAGAAAAAATAATTCAAAATTTATAAGTGAAATAACAATAAGTTATGTTTAATGGTATTACTATGGTAATCGGGGTGGTAAGGTCTCGAATTTGAATCTCTAGTTAGATCTCTTGTGTCAAAAAAAAACTGAATGAAATAAGACAGATGTTTTTAGATAATTCATAAATGCAATTAGAATTATGAAGAGAAATGTTAGAAAGCAGGAAAATATGGTTTGTCTAATTTGATTCTTGAAGATTAGACTTTAAGAAAGAAAATAATGCAAGAAGTTTGTGCAACAAAGGAACCCCACCCCTACCAAATACTTTAAACAATGTCTCAACTAAAAGGTTCCATAACTTTGGTTGGTTATGGTTTTTGTAATCACAATATTTTCTCACAAGAAGATGCACGGGTGGTTGCTCCAAAATTTGTGGGGTTTGATCAAAATCAGTCAACTCAAAATCACGTGGTGAAATATGATCTTGTCTATTACCATTGACTGCAACTAAACTATATTTTATTCCTTAACATGTCTATTTGGTTTTGATCTTTTGTGCACGAGAGGTTCTACAAACATGAGGCATACCCATATGGTTGCCAGATTGTTATGTTGCCCCATTTTGGAATTCTCCAATATCTTTCTTAATTTTGGCTTTTTTTTAATAAACGTTTTATTTTGTAAGCTTTAATTTTTTTTTTGAAATTAAATCCCTTAATTAAAATTTTCTATAGTTATCTAATATTATCAATCTTAATGAATTTATTCACTCAAATTTAAATTTGTTAATTAATTATATTGATTATATGTTAAGTATTTTATATAAAAAGTATATTTCATAAACATGAACTATTATTATTATTATTCTTCCATGATATTTGATATATTGCACTGATACTCTCAGAGATTTAAAAATTATATGATTTACATCATCTATTTTATTATATTATACTAATACGTCATTCCGTTATATTTTCTGTTAGAATTAAGTTAGATTGTGGTGAAATAACAAAGAAAATTATTATTTACTCTCTAAAATTTGACCTATTATACTAATATCTCCTGCAAGTTTGATATATTATACTAGTATTATTCTGAATTTTGACATATTATACTAATACTTTCTTGAATAAAAGAGTATTTTTTTAACTAACGGTAAATATCTTAAAATTTAATATAATGAATATATAATTTAACAGAAATAAAATAAAAAGGATAAATTGTATAATTTTTAAATTTCAGAAAGATACTAATGTAATATATTAAATTTCAATGGATAAATAATAATTTTTTCTTATTATATGGTTGGAGATGAGATGTTATATCATGGACCTGGGTTGTAGTATTATGAACCAAAATTTATTACATATAATTTTGTAAATAAATCAAACTTACATAGTTATCAAAATATAATGTCATTTTTGTAAATATTTATCATCTGTTATCAAATAAAATGTTCATTAGTTTATTAAGAAATGTTCATTTGTTATAAATTAAGAGTTCATTACGAACAAAATAAATGTTCATTAGTTTTTTCAAAAAGAGTAATTTGTTATAAAACTAAAGATTCATTACAAATAAAATAAGTGTTCATTAGTTTATTAATGAAGATTCATTTGTTATAAAATTGAATGATCATTACAAATAAAGTTATGATTTATTAGTTTATCGAGAGAAGTTCATTACGAATAAATTGAAGGTTTATTATGAATAAACTGAATATTTGTTAGTTTATTAAGACATGTTCATAGTTGTAAGACTAAAGATTTGTTATAAATAAAGTAAAAGTTTATTAATAAATATTCAATTTTTGTCCATCAAATTAAATACATAAAGCAATAAAAATAAACTAATAAACTTTTGCTAATAAATTAAAAAAATTTAGAATATTCATAATAAACCTCTGGTTTATTCATAATAAATATTTTTTAATAAACTAATAAATATTTGTTTTATTCGTAATAAATATTTCTTCATAAACTAATAAACATTTCTAATAAATTAACAGACTTTCGATTTATTTGTAATGAACATTTTTCAATAAACCAATAAATATTTATTTTATACATAATGAATATTTATTAATAAACTAATAAATTTTTATATTTACAATGTTACTACTGCTACTTATACATGGCAATTGGATCCTGATCCATAATGCAACCTCGACCAGAGTGCAAATATAATAAGCAACTGGAGATATAACATGGAGAAATTGGTAAGAGGTCATGCAAGCCCGGTTTGATATAGGCTACAATAATAAAGAGATAACGTACTAGAGAAGTGTGACCATTAGCCCAAGTCCATTGTTCAGGCCCATAGTCCAAGCTCCTTTGGTGCGATTCTATTCTTAGTTTTTTTAAGATTTTACACCAAATTATAAAATTCAACTTTTTTTTTTTTTAATTACCAACACTTTTGTTCTTTTTGATGTACTTTTCATTTATACCCCTTTTTTCAATTTTAATTTATTTTTCTCTTTTATTGTTCTTCTCTGCTTCCTTATTCTTCCTTTAAGATTATCTTTGTTCTTCGTTGTTCTTCTTTCCTTCTACTTCAAATCTCTACAGCACTGCAAGAAGAGGTTGTTCTCCACCGGAGAATCATCGGATCTCCGGCCACTTTGAGGTGCAATTGAATCAGACTACGGCGGAGTCTCCAGAAGTCCTAAAGCGAACAACAGAATCTGCAAAAACGACGAGTCTACTGGATTTACTGCTGAATTGTAAGGTTAGATAGTGGAAGCAATATAATAAGGTTAATTTGTTATATTTTACAATCGAAATTGAAAGGTTATCTATTTCACCGACAAAGATTAATTAAAATCCTTCATATCGCATATTCGTTTTGGCTACAGATTTTTTCTTTTAAATAAATTACAGCATTGATCGGTGAAATTAGATAAGAAACGAAAAAAAAAAAATGAGAAAATTTGTATTTTTGAGGCAAATAAACAAACATGTACATGGAACTTTTTCTTATCAAATATCAAGCAAGCAATGATAAACAACCTGATGAGTTAATTTAGTTCATCTATGTATGATAAAATAAATTAAGAAAACAATTCGGCCATCTATTCTTTTTGTTCTTTTTTTTTTATGGAGAACTCAACAAAATATTTTTAAAATATATTTAGGATATTTTCAAAATATATGCAAGTATTTATAAGGAATTCTCGTGAAATTTTCAAAATATTTCTAAAGCATTTCAAAAGAATAGTTAATGAATTTTTATGAAATTTTTAAGATATTTTTTAGATATATCTAAAATATTTTCAACATATTTTTTAAAATATTTTCAAAATATTACAAACTAAGGTATATTTAAGGTAATCTTAAGAGAACAAATAATCCACATTAAACAATTACATTACGGTGATGTTTGGTTCGCAGAATAAAATTTATAAGGAATAAAATAACTATTCATAGAGAATAAAATAGACAATCAATAGAATAATTATTCATATTCTACAATTTGGTTCATGACCTAAAATTTATTGGGAAATTTACATGTTCTACAGAAAAGTAGAAATTTTTTTTCAATTATATCAGTAAAAATTTCATATTTTTAATCCTTTTTTGCATTTTTATTTTTACCAGTTTTTTATTTTTTTTCAAATATTAGATTTTAATGTATATTTAACATATTTTTCATTTAATTAAGACAACAAATAATTATTTTTTACATTTTTAACATAGTTTAATAATTTTATTAATTTGCATGAGTACTATTAATCTTTATGCATGTATTTATTTATTTTTAATCATTGCTTAATTAACTTAATTAGCAAAAAAAAATGTAAAATTGAATTTAATTAACTTAATTATCAAAGTAAATTTTTTGACAAACCTTAATTACAAAAAAAAATGTAAACTTGTATTTAATTAACTTAATTAAATTTATTTACTTTGGTAAATCTTGGGTAGATCTTTAGTAATTTTTAGTTGAGAGATTGACTTAATGTTGGGTAAATCTTGAATAAACATTTGGTAAATATTTGATAAATTTTAGGTAAATCTTATATAACTTCAACTTTGATAAATTTTATTATAAACATTGGATATATCTGAGATATAATTTGAATAAATCTTAAATAAATATTTAATAAACCTTTTGTGACTTCAATTTTTATTAATTTTATGGTAAATTTGGGATAAACCTTAGATCAATATTGGGTAAATGTTGAATAAAATTTGGATAAAAATTATGTAACTTAAACCTTCATTAATTTTGTGATAAATTTTAAGTAAACATCGAGTAAACATTGGAATAAGTCTTGAATAAATCTTTTGTAATTTTAATTTTTATTAATTTTTTGGTAAATGTTGAGTAAATTTTGAGTAAACCTTGGGTAATTATTGGGTAAGCCTTGGATAATTTTTAGGTAAACATTGGTAAATTTTGAATAAAACTTAGTAAATCTTATGTAACTTCAACTTTCATTAATTTTCTTGTAAACATTGAGTATAATTTGGGTAAACATTAAGTAAATTTTTGATAAATTTTGTGTAATTTTAACTTTTATTAATTTTCTTGTAAACATTTGATATAACTTAAGTAAATATTTGATAAATCTTTTGTAAATTCGATTTTCATTAATTTTGTAATAAACCTTTGATAAATTTTGAATAAATATTGGGTAAATTTTATATAAATATTGGGTAAATATTAAGTAAATTTTATATAACTTCAACTAATTTTATGGCAAATCTTAATTAAACATCGAGTAAAACTTGGGATAAGTCTTGAATAAATATTTTGTCTTTAATTTTTTTTGATTTTTTAGTAAATATTGGGTAAATTTCGAATAAATTTTGGATAAATCTTGAATAAATCTTATGTAATTTCAACTTTCATTAATTTCTTGTAAACATTGGGTATAATTTGAATAAATCTTAAATAAATTTTTAATAAACTTAATTTCAACTTTTATTAATTTTTTAGTAAACATTTAATATAACTTAAGTAAATATTGAGTAACTCTTTCATAAACTTTTTGTAAATTTAATTTTTATTAATTTTGTAGTAAGTTTTTGGTAAATTTTGGGTAAATCTTAAGTCAAATTTGGGTAATTTTTTTAATAAATATTGAGTAAATTTTGTGTAATTTCAACTTAATTTTCTAATAAATATTGGGTATAACTTGAATAAATTTTAAATAAATTTTTGATAAAACTTTTATAACTTTAATTTTCATAAATTTTGCAGTAAATCTTGGATAACTATCAAACAAACCTTAATTTTCACTATTTTTGAAAAAAAATTTTGAGGAGCAACATTTTTGTTAATATTTATCCGTTTTTTCTATTTCTTTTTTGTAAAATTTCCTATATTATTTTCATTATCAGAATTCAATTAAAATAAAAAATAATAAAATAGCTACAAGAACAAGATAAATTGAAAATCTATGTATGTTTTTTTTTTTTTTTTTGTAAAGGGAGGTGAGCCAGACTCACGAAAAAATAAATGGACTATAAAGTATAAAAAACTCCAAAGATATCGTGTTGAAGCAAATAAAAAAAGCCTTGAGGAGGATTGTTCAAATTGTGCATGTCGAAGGGGTACTCAAAAGCCAAATGAGAGAGGTAATCTACAGCAAAGTTGGCATCCCTACAAATATGTCCGATTAAAAAGGAGGAGAACTGGCTAGCCAAACTTCTTATATATTTTTTTAACACATGATGCCACGATGAAAAAAAAAAGGGGTAACTATGGAAATTTTCAATTCTACATGGAAAAAAATTTCTATTTTTTGATTTTGGAAAGAATTTACATTCTACAAAACTGGAGAATTACAATTCTATGAAATTAAAATTCTATACTTTTAAATTGAACAAAAAATAAGAAATACAAAATCTCATGGAATAACAATTCTATTCCTTCTTTTATGAACTAAACATGGCCTAGAAGCCATGCAGCTCCTGCACAATCATCAATCAGCAATGACGAATTCCCTGCGGTGGCCTGGCCAACAAACCATATTATATGAATGAAAATTTAAGATCAAGAATAATGAAATACAGAAATCAAGGAAAAAAAAAAACTCTATTACTCAATTAAACATATATTAATAATCCGACAATTTCAATTTCAGACAAGGATTTCTATCATTCTACAACGGATTAAATTTGATGATTACAAAATTTAGTAGTACTATGGCTCAAACAACTACAACCCATATCCATTCATAATAAAAAAAGGGATTTGGACACAAATCCGCTGTTATATAAGTTAATTTAAAATTTTAATTCACATATATTTTATTTTTAGGAAGATGAATTTTTTCCACAAAAACATTATTTTTTGCCATAATTTTTCTTTCTTTCTTTCGTCTTCTTCTTCTTCTTTTTCTCTTTCTTTTTCTTTCTACAACACTACCAACTCCATCTACCAACCCAACAACATCTGATTATTACGAAATTCGAACTACAAGTAGTTTTCCACCTCCTTATCACTTTGGTGACATTAGATTAACCAAAATTAGACTAGATTTATGAGATTGTTGTCTTCCAGTTTTTCCTATTTTACTCTTCATGTTACAAATTTGGTACTGGAAATAAACTTAGAGGATCGAAAAACTTTGGAACTTGACAATTTGAGTTTCAGAAACCATCGTTTGAGGGCTGATTGAGAAATGAAAAATTAGGTGTTAAGTTACTCTCTCCGTTTCTCCTATTGTCCGGCTTCTTTTCTCAAATCTAACACCAAAAATGAATTTAGAGTATCGAAAAACCTTTTACTAGATAATTTGAGCTCTTAGAACCACCGTTTGAGGACTGATTGAGAACACTTCCTGCACTCACTGTAGATATAACCAACATATAGCTAATATATAATGTTTTCTGTAAATATAAATTTAAACTACATCTGTAACCAACATATAGTTATGCAAAAATTATATGTATATTATATGTGCCAATAAATATAACCCATATATAGTCCACATATAGCAAAAATATAATACAATTGTCTTTATTATTATTATTATTATATTGTGTTATATATATAATAATATTTTTGTATTTTAAAAAAAATTATTATTATTATTATTAAAAGAATTGTCAAGTGTTACATGTATCAGACATTAGTTTTTATGCTATGCAAATCCTTTTGTCCTCTCTTCAATTAATTTAAGAAATAATTTCATGGAATAAATAATTAGAGAAAATTATTTAATTTGATATTTAAATTGCAAAAAAGAATATTTATAATGTAAACTAAATAATAATAATAAATAAATAAATAATAAAAATTCCGGGATTGATTACAAAAATAAATAGAGAGGAGGATTGAAGTGCTCAAATCCTAATAATGCCACTTATTCCACGTGTAAGTGTGCATATCACTAACTAATTACAACCCTCTCAAAGCTACAGCCTCTTTCTTAGTTTCTTTAAGAACAAAGTCTCTAAGGAAAATATAAGAGATGTCCCCAACTACACCGTCACCTCCATTTGTTGCTCCTATAAAATTCAGCTCTGTACGAGTTATTTCTTCTACTGCTAGCAGCAGCAACAGTAGCTTCACTTGGAACGACATATTTCGATTCTCTCAACCTGAACTTATCCCTCGCGATTCCTTAGATCCCTTTGGCTTCTTCGAGAAGATCGAATTCTGCAACCGCAGCTCTGTACTTTCTCTTTAACTCATTTGTTTAGTTGGTCAAAAAATGCAAAATTCTGTTGTATTTCTCACACTAGTTACTGTCATATTTTGTAGGAATTTCAGTCTGAATTTTTGCCATTTGTAATCTTCAATTTTTAGACGTACTCGCTCGATTTATATCACCACACCTAGACACAGAGGGTGTGCAAAGTTGAGTTATCTAGAGAAAAACGAAAGTATAAAAGTAATTATCAAAAGCATGGAGTGGGGTTACTTAAATAGAAAACAAGATGTGTGTTTGGGGAAAAATTCTTTCACAAAAATAGGATGGTGTAAAAAAGAAAAAACTAAAGCCCATAAATGTCTTCATTGACGCCACTTTCTTCTTCAGCTTAGCATTCCCAAATCCCAATCTCATTAGTGATTAATCTTGAAGAACATCAAGATTTAGATCCACACCCAGATGAAGAGATCATCTAACGTTTGAGCAAATGATCCAATATTGTTCTTAGGATGTTTTATTGGGAGCATGCTCTCCAGTTAAATTATTTAGAAGAGGGGTTTGTTTTTTTGATAGGATCTTTTCTGTATAATCAATTCAATTATTGTTCATGGAACTACAATAAATTTGTCATGAAAGAATAAGGAAACTGTAAAAGTGCAGTTCATAAATAGCCTTTTTTTGGTCAGGCCTTTGAAGTTTTACTAGCTAAATGATTAGAAATAATATCGCCATAAAAATAGCAACAATTTTATTAGAGTGCAAAAATTCCAACTTGAATAATAACCAGCAAGAGAATGCAGAAAATGGAGAAGGGCATAATTACAATTTAAAAAAAAGGCAAGCAAGGAGAGGTTTGGAAAGAGAGAAATCAAAGTTTTGCAGAATTGGAGAAACAAATGCCTTCAGGTTAACAATGCTAAAAAGACAGGTTGACATGACAGGCTTTTCATTTAGCTGACCAAAAGCACTGACACTCTGTTTCTAATTTTCTATCAGGTTCCATTACAGAAATATATATGAGTGTAAATTTCTAACAGATTGATTTCCTGAGAATAGTGCAATACAAGTTTGAGGAAGAGGAAGTCTTCCAGATGTTTCACTACATTGCTTACATACAACACAAAGCGAAATGATCCTAATGATAGTTTAACAACAGACAAGCATAGGATCTAACTAAAAATCAATACATAAATGAACTCAGTAATTCTCAGTGAAGAAAAGGTTCAATAAAGTTCTCTCCAGAATTTTTCATGTCGTCACCCACACAAACATGCGAATTCTTTCCATTTTGGGCAAACTAGCAAACATACAAGCAGCTCCACAACAAATATCTCTTCCAGATTTTAAAAGTTGAGTTGGTTTTTACTCATGTTCACAAAAACATAGAGGAAGCAAATTAAGTCTAGACAGAACCCAAGAGATGAGTGCATATAGCAGACCATTGAGGAAAAAAAAAAAAAGAGCAAAAATTAAATGAATAGTAGAACCACTTCCACAGCTCAGAAATTTAAATTTTGTTAACTCAAGTAAATGTACTGGAACTACAGAATGATTTATGTTGGAGTAAAGATCACAATTTTACCAACTAAATAAATGAATAACAACCCCCCCCCCCGGTTAACGGGGAGCTTTCTTCTTCCCTGCAACAGTGACTCTCTTACCCTTCAAGGTTCTGCAATTGTTCTTGGTACGCTGTCCCCTGCATGGTAAACCTTGAATATGTCTTATACCTCTATGGCATTGAATCTCCTTCAACCTCCTTATATTGAGAGCATTGAACCGTCTCTGAGAAAATCAAAATCAAATAAATCAGAGGTAAAATGGTGAATCCAAATTTGAAAACAATACTAGAGAAGTTATGAAAGACTACCAATTCGCCCTCAATCATGTACTTGGAAACTTCATCACGAATAGTAATGAGCTCATCCTCTGATAAGTCTTTAGTGATTTTGTTCTGCATGTTGAGATCAGAGAGGATTTGCCTTGCCCTTGAGCTGCCAACGCCATGAATGTATTGAAGAGAGTATTCCACTCTCTTGTTGTTAGGAATCTCCACACCTCCAACACGGACACATTGGATGCTTAAACCGTGAACCTACGCAGAACAACATAAGAGAAACAAAACAAACAGATATATTGACATGATGCAACACCAATTCAGAATCCAATTAATTCTCTATAATTAAACCAGGCAAAACAAATTACATTTCGAACCCTGTAATTTCCAACATACAGGGCCTAAAAAGCATAACCCTTTTAACATAATTGAGCCAAATTATAGATCTTGCTCAGACCATGAATTAGCTGATAATATACACGCGATTATGCAGTAACCAACTGCTAAAGACCCTTCATTAGATTTCAGAGTAAATGTAGAATAAGAAAGAAATTAAACAATTTGAATCTCATATTTCCTCTTCCTGGCGACTCTAAGCCACAAATTTGGAATCCTAATAACAATTACTTAGCTCACTCAATTTCATATTTCGATGACAGAACAGGAAAGAGAGGTAAAGCAATGCAATAATACAAAGGGAAAAATAAGAATAATAAATGGGTAATAGGCAGAACAGAACGTTCAAAATCTTCAATGAAATGGGAAAGTTACCTTGGGTGGGTTCGAGATAGGTAGAGAGACAAAGTTAGAGAGAGAATTACTTCTCAGACCGATGCATATTACTGATAGTGAAGGAGCCACAGGCATTGCTAATGTTTGTGCCATTTTCCTTCTATTTTGCTTCACTTTCTGGCTAGCCAAACAGATGGTTTAGTGCTCACAGGCTACTAATCGCTTATCCTCTTAGCGGAGAAGTTTAAGCGCGGTCGCTGAGATGGGAAGAGTCGGTACTCAACCATTCTTGCAAATGAAATGTTTATGATTGGAAAACGGTGAGTTTAAGGCCCACGGCCCAAACTTTAACATAATAGGCCGACAAGAGGAAATTTTACTTAACACCTACACTTACCATTTTATTTAGGCCAAAATTACAAATTTACCTCTAAATAATATAAAAAAAAAATGAGTCAACTCCTAAAATATGATTCAATACAATTATATATCAAAATTATGAAATCGGTCCAACTGAACCCCTTAAATTTGCAGCCGTTACCCATTGTTAATCCTTGCCATTA
Organism: Balakata baccata; assembly: GCA_949630135.1. NCBI lineage: Eukaryota > Viridiplantae > Streptophyta > Magnoliopsida > Malpighiales > Euphorbiaceae > Balakata > Balakata baccata. The sequence goes on from CATIWF010086395.1 coordinate 49,200, forward strand.
AGTAAACTCAATTGTTACATAGATCAATTATATTCTGACACATGTCATGAAGATTTATAAGCCAAATATATAAATTTACATTTAAAATATATCTAAAAGAACAAGTTAGCCCATAAAAGCAATGTTGTAAAAACCGGACCGGTCAACGAATCGAAAAAGACAGAGGGTTAAGGGTTAGAGGTTCAACCGGGGTTAAACCGGAGTTAAACCGGTCAAAGTAACATTTTATCAAAATATAATTTTTAATAAGTTCATACACAATAAAATATGAAAAATAAATAAATTAAATCTTTTTTGTACATAATTATATTTTCAAATATTAAAACTTATAATTTTTATAATTTAAATTAATACATAACTATATTCAAAATTATTTTTTAAATATATTTTTAATAAATAATAGAATTAATTTGTCTATATATTTTCAATTTTAATAAA
>CATIWF010086406.1:0-44126 GCA_949630135.1 Balakata baccata
ATAATTTTCTATTTCCATTTTATAAAAATAGAACAAGTAAATACAAAATTCTATTTTTTGTTTTCATTTGAAAAATTTTCAAAAGTAAACAAACAAATTTATAAAAATTTTGGATTTAATGCATTTATAAAAATTCAAGAATGTAATATGCATTTATAAAATTTTCTAAAAATTTCAAAAAACTTAATGCAACAAAATAGAATAGTGGATAATGAAACGAAAAAAAAACAGCAGTTAAAAAAAAAAAAGGGGTAAACTAAGCGGTTCAAAAGAAAGTTTATTGGCATTGGATGTAATAAACGAGAGGTTGACACTAAAAAACGGCGCCTGTCTTCAATTGTCGCAGTTGCCAGTTGGCCACAGGGAGAGGGAGGTGGCGGTGTACTGAAAGCTCCCCAACACCGATTCCAACTTCCGTGTCTCCGCCTTCCCCTTCTCCCTCCATATAATTAGATTATTTCTCTTTGGATCCTCTTAGAACCCTAATTTCTAATCATTCCTCATTTGGGGATCCTACAGCTTCTCAAATCACTTCTTCTTCTTTGTCTTCTCTGAATTCTATTTAATCGCTTCATATATATCAATGTCGGTGATTTCCAATTTTACAACCTCCAGTCACAGTGGAAGCTCCGTAAATTTTGTTGACAGGAGGGTGACTTCCGGCCTAAATTGGAGAGCCACCTCTAGGGTATCCGTGCCTTATCAGGTATCATCTTTATTTTGTGTTGTTTTATTTTGTTTTTGTGCTTCAATTTGGTTCTTGGGTTAGTTTTATTAAGTTATTTTTTCAGAAGAATTAGTTTTAGTGCATAATGGATGCTATTTCTGATAATGTATATCAGGTGTTTTTTAGGGAAATTAGGATGTATAATTATTATTTTTTCCCTAAAATAGTTTCGTATTTTTTCTAATTGTAGGCTAGCGCAGTTCTGTTAGCTGTTGATCACTCGAGCAGAGCAACAAAAAATGGAAATATATGTATGACATTGGTAGATGAGAAGCAAGCACCTGCTGCTGTAACCAGAAGTGTAACTGAACGATCTGGTGTCTTGGTAATTATATACTTGTTTATAATTTATAATTTCCCTGTCAAATTATAAACTGAGTAATTTATGCTTACAAGAAATGACATAGGGCACAGGATTTGGTCTAACTCTTTACCTGCCTCGTGTGATTTTTGTTTACAGGCTTATGATCTTGTTCAAGGAGCACTTGTAAGTTTCACCAATTTCCTCATTTTGTTAACCTTGATGGTGTGTTCTTTCTGTTCTACATTCAAATACACTAGGAAAATAGTTTTGTTTGATTTCATGAGGTTTTAATTGCTTCAATGATGTATCTCCAGTTGCAACTTAGCTAGAAATTTTCTTACCTTAGCCATTTGGTTTTTAAATTGACAAATGGAATTTTTCATAGAATGTTTCCAAATTCCAACTTTGCATAATGGTGATCTTACTAAATTATATATGTAAATCACATCAAGTAAAAAGATTGGAGATGAGAGATATCTTGATGCATTGGCATCTTAATGCCTGGGAATGGTAAAAAGAAAATATGTGGAAAGCTAGATTAATGCCTTGAAAAATCACACTTACAGGTGAAAGTGTTTTATGTTCATTGTGATCATATATGAGATTGTAGGCGACAGATTTTATCTATTCTTATGCAACAAAAACTGCTGGTAATTTTTCTTTTGTGTTTCCATGGAACAAAACTGTTAATATGAAATGATTTAGTGTGCAGGTAAAGTGGAGTTCTGCAATGGATAAGTCAATGCCAGATCCACCAACAGCTGTGCTTCTGCATGGGATTCTAGGTAGCCGGAAGAACTGGGGTAAGTAATGTTAAGCATTTTGATAGCTGTTCATAGTTTTTCATGTCTAATTGGTTTGTTTGAAACGTAAAATGACATGATTATTTTGTTTCTATGTTTGTTCACTAGATGAATGCTTCATTGCTAGATATATTTTAGCATGTTGAACGTCCTATTCTGTCTCCTATGTTGCACCTCGAACTGGTCTCTCCTCAAAATAAGCTCCTCATACTTGTCTTTTTGTTTGTATTAGTTGAACAACTTTCCACTTCTGACTGTCCAACTCATCAATCATCTCAATATGGAATTTCTGTGCCCTTTGCATCCACAAAGACCTCTAGTCCAACTTCTTTAACTTATTCTCAAGAAACTTCAACCCACTTTATATTATTCTCAAGAAATTTAAGCGTCTTTTATAAGGTTGAGAGCATATTAATCTCTAATAGAGCTCTTCCAACAATTTTTTTTTAAATTTTTTTAACAATTTTTTGAAGGGTTAATTACGAAAGACTTGATAGATTTGATGTTAAAATCTATTGAATCATTGCTACTCTAAATTTATCACATTTGCCCTTGATATTTGGTATGTGATAACCATAGTTGTCAAAGTTATTGGGTTTTTGAAGATGAATCACATTCATAAAACGTAGCGGAAATTAAAATTTTTAAAATCCGGTTCATAGGAATCTACTTGTGCCATTAAAACTAATTGATGAAATACCTAGTTAGAAATTAATACCTTTTAATTTCTTGACTTGTTCTTCAATTTTTTACCTTGTTGGGTTGTCGCAATCACAACAATCCAAATAGATGTCTCTAATGGTATCCAAGTGAAGATCGAAGAACAAAACACTTAGGGAGATTGCTTGAACAATTTTTATGTGCTAGCAAAGAAATTGATCTTTTTTGAGAGAGAATGAAATTAAAAACACTTCAATTATTTTTTTTGGCTCAATATTATGTTCTATTAAAAAATAATATTTATGTCTCCCATTTTTGCCCTGGGGTCTTAATGTCCCACTCTAACTCAAATTTGATTCAAAAATCAAAGTGTCATGAAAATAGGAGGATTAGGAGGTTGGCCAACTTCCACACAACTTATGCTGCTAGCAGCATGCAGCTGCACAGGCCAGCAGGCCCGTGACCCCTTGAGTGATTTTTCAGGATTTTTTCCGTGATCTCATCATGGTCCGACTCCAAATATTTTTCTCTCAAATTTGGATCCTATCCAAGACCATTTTACTCATTATTCACACCTCCAATGCGTGTGACCTATTAGGTTCCTGGTTATGTTGGCCACCCGAATTAACAATGGCTTGACTACGAAACTTTCCATATACAACATCCGTGCAATTCGTTCTCTCACCATCCTATACCTCACTCGGTTTAGAGCATGGACTATGTGTCAGCTCCCGCTAGACTGACTACGTTACACCTAGCCCAAGTGATGTTAGATCTTGTCACTGAGACTCATTATTCAATTAGACATGTCACTGAAAACCATTTTCATGACATTTCCAATCTGGCCAGAGACGCCAGAGTAATTATTCCGACAAGAGGCCGTGGGTATACTCTCCCTTTATCAGGAGTAGTGAATCCTTTATTGGCTATCCAATTACCTTCGAATACCTCAAACTATACCCAATTACCACCCTATGAGCGATCTCTATGAGGCAACGAGGAATGAAATCATAACACAGAATCGGTATCCAAGATATCCTTAAATACCACAAGTCTAAGGATATTTGCACTATTACTATGATAAGACTATCATTGACATTTGAATAGATAATCCATATGATCGTTTCATAACAGGTCATCCAATGTACTTGACTACTCTTAGCAAGTATCTACATGTTAACTCTTAACATCTCTTATTTACAGCTTATGAGATCTACTGCTTGATCCAATTAAGAATTAGAACATGTGCTAGTCTATCCGGATTAATAATGTCCCGTTTCATTAATCCTATGACATGATAAGAATCTTATTATCATGATTTCTTTCATGCTATGTTTATATCATGGACTTCACTAATTGATTTAAGATCCAATCAATTCGTAATATAAATGAACATCAATTAAATGAAAAATGCCTTTTTATTCATTCAAAATGAGTTTGTACAATAAGTGCTTAAAGGTGATTGCCTTTAGAGCGCCTCTCTAACAAAAGGCGTGCCTCAGCACGAGGTGCCAACCTCATTGCCTTGACTGCCCAAAGGCGGGCGATGTCACAAAGGTGCGTACCTTGTATAACACTTTAGTTCTTGAGGACCTTGACACTTTAGTACAATACTTTAGTCTTTGAAATTTTCAAATTTGACAACATTTTATTCCTTGAGCTATTATTATTACAAGATGCATTTTATCTCGTGTTATTATTATTACAAAATGCGTTAATCCCTCAATTCACCAATAATAGAGTAGGGACTGAATTTTGCAAATTTGAGATAGTTGGAGCTCAAGTGTTTTCAAGGGAAGGTGATATGAACCGGTATAAAAGAGGTTAAACAAATGGAAATGGAAATTTGAATTGAATTATCGAAATAGAAAATACAATCTTTTGAGAGGCTTGTTCTCTCCACTAGTCCTAAGACCATAAAATGCTCAGAAGAATCTCACCCAAGACACTCTGTCTAATATACTTACACTACCTGAGGTAACAATCTGGACCCAACAACTCACAATTGACCAGCCCCTACATTACAGCCCATCCCTTCTATTATCATATGTGTAGCATGTTGAAGCTTATCAATACTCCCTTCCAAAACATGCACGTTGTCCTCAAGGTGAGAATCGAGAATTAGAGCCTACAAATTTTGATAATTTTCCCTCATAGCTTCCAATAAGGGTAAGTTCTTCCATTTGGTCATAGTCTTTACTTCCCCTGGCTATTTCGTAAGGCTTTGGAATGCATTCCCAACAATGTAGCTGGCTTCGCAATTACCGAAAATTGTGATTAATTTCATCTATGGTCACTTAACTTTGGTATTATTGCAGTAAAGTCACAATTTTTTTTATCCCATAAAAGTCATCTAACTATGGTTTATTTTCAGTAAAGTCATTTCCAGCGACTTTTTAGAAGTCAACAACCGGAATAGTCGTGCTAACATCCCAGTTGGCACATGAGACACATCACGTTACTGTACAGGTCAAATAAAACGTCGCTGTATAGGTCAAATAGAGCTCTGACATTCTAATTGGCACAATTTTTAATTTATGGTGCTGACATGGATGCTGAGTTGTAAGCATATATGGTGCTTCATTTGACTTGTACAGTGATGTGGCGTGTCTCATGTGTCAACTGAGATACTAACTTTTCAGGTTGTTGACTGCTGAAAAATCGCCGGAAATGACTTTACTGAAATTAAACTATAGTTAAGTGATTTTTATGGGACAAAAAAATTGTGACTTTACTGTAATAATACCAAAATTAAGTGACCATAGATGAAATTAAGCTCGAAAATTGAAGAGGCAGAATCAAAGAGAAAATAACATTCCCCCTGGGTGAAAGATTACCAGCCTTTTAAAAAATGTACACTGAGCCTCCAACCATTCCAACAACCACATTTCCATCTATTTTTGCAAGAACCATCACACAAACACGAATCAAGTACTTGCAACAATGGTCCCCAGTGGCTGCAACTTCAGCTTGGACACATAGGTTTTAGAGTGCAAACTGCTTCCCAACTTTTCCTCTGACAATCACTTGACCACCCTTTTCAACATAATCATTAGCCTCTCCAACCAAGCGAATGTTCATTATTGGTGTCAAAAAGCAGGCACATGACTGTCCCCCTACTCTTAGTAAACTTTATGTTAATCTGCCCAATAAAACTAGTGTCACCATATTTTTTTGCAATCACACCAGTCTCACATCCACCAACAACATGACCCCTTTTGTATATTTTTATAGTTATTCTGTTGACTGGTTGAATCTCAATGACATCCAAGATCTCCGGACTCCAGAGTTGAAATAAAATTTCATCCAGAATAGGTTCATTAGTGTAGACATCTTGATTCTTGAGTGTAGTGCCACTCCACTTTGTTGACCCCACGGTTAAAAGGATATAATTGAAGTGCTCAGCAGACAACTCATTCTTCACCTGCTTGATAAATTCAATGCAAGGCAGGTACAAGTATACTTCGGAAAAATTTTCTAAAATGTCGTCGTTGAAGATGGACTTCAGTTTCATGTATTTTTCATCAAGCAACTGCAACAATCCAAATATAAACGGTAAGAAATGATAATCTTTGAATAGCATCAAACAGTAAACCAATTGCAATTTCCTCATCAATTCAAGGTATTTCACTTAAATCTGAGCTACCACGGCATGCTAATCTTCTTTCTTAACAATTCCCATTTGTCTAAATCCCAGGGTGACATCAGTTTCTCTGCCAACATAGTTCAACATCTCCCCAACTATCTCTACAATGTCAAATTTGTCATCAATGACATAAGCAGCTCTTCTTCCAACCTCGATACGCACTGGGGTTAATTCCATGGACAATACAACAACACTATATGCAACTTGTTAAACTCAAATTGAAACTCATTGGGCCTGTTTGCTAGAGAGAAAACAACAATTGCAAAGAAATGATCATGGCAGTCCACCCCACCTCGATCCTCGCTAAACCCAGGCCCACCACACAAAGCCATCTCTCACTCATTGCAATATCCATCACTAAACATACTATACATCATAGCGCGTCTCACCAAAGTCCTCCTGCACAATTCAACAACCACCTTTCCGCAACTCAAACAAATGATGAAAACAGTTAGCATCAGCTGTAACCCCTTTATCTATTAACTCAATCGCTTCCTTAACCATCTCCTCCATGGACAATCGCATCAAATGTAGTAGTAAGGGAGCTTGTGGTCATGGGTACACCTGATTTTGATTATTCCATTGATTTGGGCTTCTGGTTTGTTGATAATCCTGGACATTAGGATGCACCTGGCTGGCATTTTGATATTGAGCATAGCTGTGAGGCTGGGAGTTCTTTTGATTAGGGTTTTGTTGTGGATGATGAGGAAATGAGGGGTATTCCCTATTATGGTAACTCTAGTTCAAAGTTTGATAATTGAATTGATTAGTGCTAGGGTTTACAGGTTGAGGAATTTTATCGAACAGGTGCCGGCATAACAAAAGTTTCTACTAATGATATTAAACTTGAGATTCTTAGTTGCACAAAGTGGATCATTAAGAGATAGGGTTTGTTACCAGTTTGGTAATTATAAGTAGATTTATCATCTACCTTCGTCAAATTGTACTAACTTTTTACTCCAATACTGTCCAGACACCACTTGATATAAAGCCATGGAAAGCCCTTGTAGGCATGGTAGTAGAGACAGGTGTCCTCCCCCAACTCATGACCCATCATCATTGTAATAGCTCGATGAGCTTTTTTTTCTTTTTAAATCGCTTTAGGCTTTCCTTGTAGTTTAGGAAGTTCAATTTTCTCAGTTCATCGAGGAATCTCTTGTCCTATGAATGCACAAACTCCCTCAAACTTATTGCTGATGCTGGTGACACAGGTGTCTGGCAGGTATTTCTCAATTTTGGTTCCCATATTCATCCACTCAATTTCTTGTACTTGTTTTTGCTTTCCCAAGTAGCAACCTCCATCTCTGCCTTCTCGATATCTCCATCAGCCTCACTATTTCTCTTTGCAAGAGTAGACTTATCCTTACTATTCTTCTCTAGTGCAGCCTTGAATATGAATTGTCCCGAAATTTTTGCACCTATCATTCTTGTTGCAACTCCACTCACTATTCATGGTGGAATTCCTCCTTAGTAGCTCGGAACTTCCTCAACAACAGCCAATGCATCTCCATCCAAGTTAGAATCGACCATATTTCATACTCTTTCTGATACTATGGTTGCGCACCCCCCTCAAATGCTACCGTCAGTGCTTCGATGTTCTTAACATCATTGAGTTGCTGCCCGTCAAAGAGCTGTTCCACTTTCAATAGCCACCGCTTGAGGTTGACTTAGGTGAAAATGGGTAGTTCAGGCATCCAGAACGTTCGATCCCATCTTTAGCTCGCTTGGTTGTTAAAGGATATGCTCAAACATATGGTGTAGATTATTCTGACATTTTTTCTCCTGTTGCTAAGCTTACATCTGTCAGATTATTTATCTCTATGGCTGCCACTTATAAATGGCCATTGCATCAATTGGACATAAAAAATGCTTTTCTTCATGGTGATACTCTGGAAGAGGTTTATTTAGAGCAACCACCTAGCTTTGTTGCTCAGGGGGAGTCTGGAAAGGTATGTCGTCTTCATAAATAATTGTATAGACAAAAATAAAGTCCTCGTGCTTGGTTTGGAAAATTTTGCCAAGCTGTTGAGAAGTTTGAAATGAGAAAAAGTCAGTCTGACCATTCAGTATTCTACGGAAAGTATGCAGATGACATTATTTTGTTAGTAGTGTATGTGGATGACATTGTCATTACTGGTAGTAACACTACAGGCATCTCATCTCTTAAATCATATCTTCAGGGCCAGTTTCATACTAAAGATTTGGGGATGTTGAAATACTTCTTGGGTGTTCAAGTGAACATAAGCAAAAAGGGAATCTTCTTGTCTCAAAGAAAATATGTGCTTGATTTGTTGTTTGAAATAGGAAAATTGGGGGCTAAACCGTGCAACACTCCAATGGTTCCTAATTTGCAACTGACAAAAGAAGGAGAATTGTTTGAGGATCCTGAGAGGTATAGAGGATTGGTTGGAAAACTCAACTATCTTACTGTGACCCGTTTAGATATTGCATATTCAGTTAGTGTTGTAAGTCAATACATGTCTTCCCCAACTATTCATCATTGGACGACAGTGGAACAAATATTGTGTTATTTAAAAGGAGCATCTGGGAGAGGCATTTTGTATGGCAATCATGGTCATACTAGAATTGAGTGTTTTTTTGATGTTGATTGGGCTGGATCTAAGGATGACAGGAGATCTACTTTAGGCTATTATGTATTCGTAGGCAGAAATTTGGTTTCATGGAAAAGCAAGAAGCAATTTGTTGTCCCACGTTCGAGTGCAGAATTAGAATATCGGGCTATGACACAATCTGTATGTGAAATTATATGGATATACTAGCTCTTTACTGAAGTAGGTCTCAAGTCTTCAATACCAGCTAAGCTATGATGTGATAATCAGGCTGCTCTTCACATTGCATCTAATCCAGTATTTCATGAACGAACGAAACATATCAAAATTGATTGTCATTTCGTTCGTGAAAAGATTCAGCAAGGTCTAATCTCTTCACCATATGTGAAAACTGGAGAGTAGCTAGGAGATATCTTTACAAAAGCTCTTAATGGAGTTCGTGTTTTTTTATATTTGTAACAAGCTAGGCATGATTGACATCTATGCTCCAGCTTGAGGGGGAGTGTTACAAGATTATATGCTGTATTATAGGATGTAAATATGTATTATTAGCCTAAATAGGAATTAGCTTGATTATAGGAATTAGATTGATTTTCTTCCCATTTTGGTATCTACAAAGCTGTATATATATGTGTATTCTTTTATAGTGAAATATACAATTGATTTCTCTCAATTCTTGTTTCTTTATAATACGTGTTTCCTCCTTTAGTCTTCTAGAATATACTTTCCAAGTAGCAGGTGCAACACGATTGGAGATATTCTCATTCTTTGCATTCTCTTGATTCTTGACTTGTTCTCTATTAGTGCGCCTCACGAGGCACTAACCAAGGCGCCTCAAAAGCCCAAAGGCAGGTGATGTCACAAAGGCGTATGCGAGGCGCGCCTCTTTAATATTTAGGGTTTTTGTTATATTTTTTTGGTTTTTTAAGACAACAATCCCAATTCTTTATCATACACTTAAAGTAAGTTATGTGGGGCCTACTCACACTTGATTATTTCACCAAATAAAAAAAAGAATAGAAAGAAGAAGAATGAGAAGAAGAAGAAAACTGCATGAAGCTTAGTGATGATGAATGATGATTATAATTAATATTTAGTAGGAGATTAGGAGTGTAAAACCAATACCATAATTATAAACTTATAGTAAATTAGTCATGAAAAATGCTTTAGGATTTCTACTATAGTATGATAGTCTAGGACTTCTAGCTATTTATAGGACTATATTTTACTTTTATTACCTCTTTTCCGCATGTTTATTATTGTGTTTAAAGTGTCTCTTGAATATTATGTCTTGCTCTTTTGAATTGCTTTTCTTTGGTATTGAGTTAATTTCATGATTTTATTTTATATATGTGTTGTGAGTTATAGGTTTATTTTATTTTATTTTTTGCGCCTTACTTCTATTAGACATGCACCTCGCCTTGTGCCTCAAGCAATATGAGCCCTTGGCGCCTTGGTGCGCCTTTAGCCTTTAAAAACTATGAGGTAGACTACAAGCTTTGACTTCATGGATTAGATGTCTGTTTTGAAAATAAGTTAATAATATACAACTAGATGAAGAGTAGTTTTGAAAAATTCTTAAAAGGATAAGTACTTTAGGCATAATTATTTTCCTCAAGATTCAAAGGAGCACTTCAAAAGATTCTAACCGTAGAACTTTGATCTTCATTGGATAACATTTCAGATATGAGTACCTTCAATCACTGAATTGCTTCAAGACCTTCCATGGATAAACTACACAACATAGATAAATTGATAAAAAGCTAGAAGCTTAGAAGTTTATCATGGTTTGGTGATCACCAAAATTTCTGGAGACCAAGGGTTGTAAACTTGAGCTGACGACCTTTGGTTATGAAAAAAGAGATCCTTAATGAACCTTCATCATTCTTTTTCAAATTGATTGTTATGAAACTTAAGCATAAGTTCCAAGACTGCTTTATTTTGGATGTATTAAGCTGTAGCATAATAACTCTGTCAAGTGATGACTAAGATGGTGTTCATTTAAACCCTGCTGTGCTGCATACACTTCATGAATTAATCTCTATCCTATCAATGGTTATTTGTGTGAAAGAGTGTGTTTGTGTACATCCACATGCAGTAAAACAAGTGGTTTGAAATGTAAATTAGTAGATTTGAAATATTGCAGGAACGTTTACTCGGAGATTGTCACAGGAATTTCCAATGTGGCAGGTACTGTTTGTAAACGTACACTTTCTTCAATATAATGCTTTTACATGAATGTTCTATACTATATCTCCCATTAATTTTCCCAATTGCGTGCACGCCTTTTGATTCAACTGAATGGTTTATCCAGGCAATAAATTTCAGTTATTTTGTAGGACATTCATTTTTGGTTTCCTCAAAAGTTAGTAAACAAAAGAACAAAGTTCTATTAATTCATTAATACACTAAGGCCTAATACCAAAAAGAAAAAAAAAAAACCCCTTAATCGCGCACCTTTCTTTCTTTTTTTTTTTTTTTTTTCCGACGCTTCAAATCCTATCATTTTTAGCTACCCTATAGCATTAGTTGAGTTTTGAAAGCTTTGTGAATCAAAATTGGCTAAACCCATCCCCAACCCCTTGAGTTTTCATTTTTTCTCAGTTTGCCCCCTATATCGGTTTTTGGCACCGGTTATCTCCTGAAATCCATTTATGGTCCAATTTGCCCCCTGTGAAATTTTAAAAATATAACAATTTCCCCCTGCTGACGTGACAGTTGGAATCAAATTAAAAATGTAAAATCACATTCTGGCTGCCACATTAGCAATGTGTGCAAATTGTTACATTTTTAAAATTTCACAAGGACAAATTGAACCAAAAATAGAATTCAGGGGGTAATCGGTCCCGAAAACCTATATGGGGGCAAACTAAGAAAAAATGAAATATGCAGGGGGCTATAGATGTGTTAAGCCATCAAAATTTGTGTAAAGAACTTAAAAAAACTACCTTGGTTAGTAAAATAAATGATAGCTTTATTTATCATTTTCTATAAAAAAATTCTTACAACTTTTATTTTATCAATCTTATTTATTGATCAATTTTTTTTTTTCTCTAAATACCAACTCTTTAAATTTTATCAAAAAAGCCACCCTATAATATTAGTAGACTTTTAGAAAGTTTTGTGAATCAAATTTTGTGTAAAGAACATACAAAAACTATCTTGGTTAGTAAAATAAATGATAGCTTTTATTTATCAACTTCTATATAAGAACTTCTTACAATAATCTTTTTTTTGGGAAGAAATTAAAGAAATAAGTGTTTTACAAATGCAGAATAGGAATAATAATCAATGCCAACGAAAAAGCATAGTAAGAATAGGAATAATTATTTTTATATTTTTAGTAAGACTCTTGATTAGGGGATTTTTATTGCTGCAAGTATAGTTATTATAGTAGGAGTCCGTATCAACTTTTCTGTTTCAGCCTTCTATTTTGTAGTTTTCCTACTTTCTTTTCTTGTAATCTCAAACTAAAGAGAACATAGATAACAATAAAAGACAAGCAGAACTTCAGAGAACTTCTAGAGATTTAAGACTTTCTCTATCAAACGAGTCTAAGGTAAGAACTCCCATTGACGAGTTCTAAGGTATGGGTTCCCTTTGATGAATCCAAAGGTCTTTGTTCATTTCGACAAATTTGATTCATTCATTCACCCTAGATTGTTCAAGCAATCACCTGTTGACACGATTCATGACTCGGGAATATCCCAAATTGGTGTTGGAGTCGATCTCCATGGGTGATAATGATAACAATTTAAGGAAAGAATTAAGGGCTCTTTCTCAAGTTTCTCATGCAAAAATTGCAGCAGTAGAATCATGGATGGAGGCATGAGTTGCACAAATCGAGGCCAATTTGGAGGTTCATTTAGAGCATTTATTGCAACAATTGGAAAATTTCCTTAGTGGAACCAATAAAAAGAGGAACAACAAAGTTGAAGGAGGCTTGTTTAATGAGTCGCCCAACTATCTTGAACAATGTTCTAAAATAACTCATGTTATTACAAGTGGTTGGAACTTAGCTTCATAAACCTCTCTTCTTCCACATCACTTTCTGATGTGGGAATCAAGCTAACAACTCTTTATGTTTATGTTCTTGCATTTAATACCTAACATCTCTCCTTGTGTGCTTGTCGATGGGAGATTTGCCTAGACATGCTACACGTCACCCACAATATAGGACTCGATATCCTCATCGAGGCTTGCCCCACCATCACCCAAAGTTACACGTGGAGTGGCTCTGATAAAATGGCTTTCACTTAACTGTGTTGAATAACCTAAAAATGACTAAACCACGCGACATAAAATGGTTAACCTAAGTTGTTATTAGTAGTTGAAACTTAGCTTTGAAAACCTCTCATTCCACATCCCTTTCCGATGTGGATATCAAGGTAGCACCTCTCTAGATTTAAGTTTTTACATTTAATACCCAACATCTCCTCATGTTCTTGTTGATGTGGGATTAGAGGTGGCCACATGGTTGGTTTGATTCGTTAATCGAACCTATCAAAACTAGACCGGAATCGGTTGGTGGTTGTTTCTGAGCCATTCGGAATCGCTGGTTCACAATTCTGAACCGGTTTATATATATATATATATAAACTCATACACAAGTCCAAGAGAAATGAGCTAATTTTAAGTGGCATGTGCCTTTTGAATGACTCTAAAAGAGGAGTGCTCTCCCCTTTTATAAGGAAGGAGAGCACAACTCTTTTCTAAGTTTAGCAATGTTCGATAAAAACACAAAGGTATGCATGTGGGTGCATTTATCCCACATTACTTAATTTATAAAAGAATTGTGTTCTCTTTCCTTACACTCCTCTTTTAGAATCACTCATGCGACATATATCACTTAACATGTGCTTATTTTTCTTGGGCTTGTGTATATGAGCTAATATTGTCATATATATAAATATATTTATATTTATTTAATTTTTTTAAAAAAGGTTGGAACCGGCTGGTTCCAACTCGGCCATGCACTGCTTGGGCGGTTCCGAGTCGGTTAATGTACTTTTAAACCATGAACCGCTGATTTTGAATCAGAATCTTCAGTTCACTACCCGTGGCCACCCCTATGTGGGATTCACTTAGGGATGCTAGAGCCTGGGTAGTAACAGAATGGAGGAAAGACCATTGCTGCAAATGGGAAATAAAGTAGTGCTATGGTATACCAAACTCGATTTACCAAACTTTGATGGTGTTAACGATCCAATGGCATGCCTATATAGGTGTTGAACATTATTTTCAAACCAACAAATGGTGGAAATAAACAAGTTTAGCCTAGTGGCTTTTTCACCTGTTCGGAGAGGCTTAGCTAGGGTGTTATGGAATTGAACCTGAAGAACCAAATCTCACATGGTCTTCATTTAAAGAATTTGGTTAGCTTGCATGCTACTTATCCTCATTTTGAGCTTGAGGACAAACACTTTCTCTAGGAGGGGAGTGATGTTACAAATTCATAAGTAGGAATAATAATTAAGGCATCAAAAAGCAAAATAGGAATATTTATTAACGCAGAATAGGAATAATTGTTATTATTTTTAGTAAGGCTCTTAGTTAGGGATTTTTATTGTTGCAAGTATTCATATTGTAGTAGGATTCCTTATTACATAGGATTCCTGGCTTCCTTAATTTTAGCTTTCCTATTTTGTATATTTCCTATTTTCTTTTCTTGTCTCTATTTCAAAGAGAAGATGGACCAACAATAAAAGGCAAACAAAATTTCAAAAAATTTACAAAGGTTAGACTTTGTGTATCAAAGACTCTAAGGTAAGGAGCTTACTTTGACGAGTTCTAAGGTCTAGGCTCCCTTTTATGAATCTAAATATATGAGTTCCCTTTGATGAATCCAATTATTCATTCACCATAAATAGTTCAAGGAATCACTCAGTGACATGATCCTTGACCCGGGAACATAACGTTTATGTTTACTAGCATTACAAATATGTAAAACAAATAATTCTCTTTGACAACTCAAGTAACTATTTAAGGTTTCCTTACTAAATTCTCTAAAGTTGGCTGAACATGTAAATTTATTTTTTTTGTTGGTTATATATATATATATATATATTACTTTGGTTATGAGTATAACATTTACTAAATTATAGAATTATTATTTATAATTTGTCTAGTAACCGAAAAATTGAGTAAAAGGAAAAAGAAAATTTCGGTTAGTTATTATTTTCATTGTGTTATTTGCTTCAGTTTTCAAAATGCTTACCTGTAGTTCTCAGAAGAAATAAGAGTATATGCATGGATCTGCTATTACAATGTTCAACAACGTTAATTGTGCTTTCCAAAGTAGATTTTTGGTTCAATTTTCTAATTATTAAAAAACAAATTATACATAATCATTTTTATACTTTAATAAATTATATATTACTTATATTTTATATAAAATTTTGAAGTTCTATTTGTAATCTTTTGAATATACTTGGTTAAACCTTTTTTGGTCCTCAAGCTAGTTTCTATTTGCCTATCTATGATAGATTCAGATAACTTTTGCTTATGACGTTGTTTGGTCCACTATAAATACTTTATTAATAGCCGGGATATGAGTTGATGCAGTTTCTTTTAGTTGACCTACGGTGTCATGGTGATTCAGCAGCACTGAAGAAGAGGGGGCCTCACACTGTTGCCTCAACAGCTTTGGATGTCTTAAAGCTGGTATGCAACTGTCCGTACCGCCTGTCAATATTTATGCTGCAATAAGTTTTTTCCCAATTATTTTATGTTTCAAAAAGGAAAATAGAAGAAAAAGAAGGAAAAAGAAAAAAAAAAAAAAGAAAGATCTGATATGTGTCATCATCTAGCCTCTTCCTTTTCCCATTTGTTGTCTACTTATTGTTTAATTTTTTAATTTTTTGTTTTTTTTTAACACTGAAAATTGTGTCAAATAAAATCACTGACAAACTATTATTGTTTAAATCTAAAAACCCACGAATGACTTTTCATGCAATATTGGTAAAGCGGAAGTTTGCCCAGACATTTTAGGATGTTTAAATGTTTCTTGGTGGAATATTGTCAAATCTCTTGTAGCCTATTTAATCATAGGCGATCCTCCAAGGCAACTTTTTGAGTATCTAGTGAGGGCATTGTACTCTTTGGTTGTAAATTTGCAATATCTTGTGGGCTGGGCATGCTCATTATATGACAGGAGAATGCCAATAGTAGCAATATTAGATTATAACTGTTCTAGAAATATCTGCCTGAGAATTTATTTGAGTGGGGATCTCATAGCCATGATAGTTGAATTGTTTTGTCATTGGTTGTATAGGAAGCACCGAAGCAGATATGTAACCTAGGTAATTGGTGTGTGAAGTTCATTTAGGGCAATGGTGGCTCTCATTGGTCAAAATTTTCATGTGACCATTGCAATTATTCAGTCTTCTGTGTAACTTCACAGTTTAAGTTGATTAAATGTCTAGGCTAAATTTTTACCTCCAATGGTTCTTGTTGAGATATTCCACATCGGCTAACTAAAAGATATATATGCTCCTTACAATGGCTTGAACATCCCTCCTCCTTTGAGCTAGCTTTTGGGATGAGTTAGGCCTAACACCCATTTATTCTACATGGTGTCAAAGCCCCTAGTTGGGCCACCTGCAGATGTTCTGTCTTGCAAAATTCACACTCCAGGTTTCCCGCATATGTTTGGCCCTGGGTGTGAGGTGGTGTGTTGAGATATTCCACATCGGCTAACTAAAAAATATATATGCTTCTTATAATGACAAATTATTCTATGGATCCGTGTCCATATAGCTATATGAATTATGTTCGTTATTATTTGCATGCAGATTTATTATTATTTGCAATTAGTTTTTTTTTCCAGTTTTTTATGTGATTTTGAAGTTTTTTTTGGTTGAAGATTTTTTTAATGAACCTGTGTGCAAATAATAATGAACGTAGAGTATATTCTACATGGGCTTATTACAAATAATTATGAATTTGCATCCAGATAATAATGAATATACAATCAAATAATAATGAAACATAGAGTATATTTTAAATGAACTGATTCAAATAATAATAAATTTGCATGCGAATAATAATGAACATGAAGTCAAATAATAATGAATATGAAGCGTATTCTAAATGAACTTGATTACAAATAATAATGAATTTGTCTGCCAAATATAATGAATATGCAGTGAAATAATAATAAACATATAGTCAAATAATAATGAACATAAAATATATTTTAAATGAACCTGATTACAAATAATAATGAATTTGTATATTTACAAAATAGTGTCTTGGGCATCCTTCCTCCTTTGAGCTAGCTTTTAAGATGAGTTCGACCCAAGACTTATTTATTCTACAGTTCTTGTCTGAGGGAATTAGACAAAGTTTCACAATTAATTAAACTCTTTATCTCATCTCTAATGCATTCATTAAGCTTCTGCCTATGTGTTTTGTATTGGATTTTTCACTTCTTGTTCAACTGTCTTTAAGTGGTTGTTGATTGAGTACAGTGAAGAAAAACAATCCATATAGCTGACCTAACAAGATTGGGATTAAGGCATGAACGAACCACCTTGAGTAATTTTTTTGAGCTGGGTTTTGTATAAAGAACCTGGGTTTTGATCCATTTAGACTCTCTCTCTCTCTCTATCTCTCTCTTAAAAGTATTATCTAGTGAAAACTGAAACTATTCCTGTTATGTTTTCTTCTCCAAATAAAATCTCTCATGCATATCAAAGCAAAACTTTCTAGACCACAGTGCAACAGGAGTGGTATACATAAAACCTGTTCACTTTCACTTGTAAGCTAGGGGACGCTAGTTGGCTTGACTTTTTGTCAAGAAAGTTATGCATGTACACATGGTTCATGTGGTTTGGCAGTCATGATCTCACTGAAATTCATAATAGATGTTTTTGTTTGACATGCATCCTTATCAGGTTTTAGAATATTCAATGTGGTATTTGCTGTTTTGCCTCCTTGACTTGTCAGTCCTATTATATTGTGTCTATAACAGCCTTTAGAAACTGTTTCTTTGGCCTGTAATGGTTGTTATCTGCAACGGCATAGGATAATTCATCAGAGATACTGTCAGAGTAGAGAGAAGGAGAAGCAAAGGAAGATGGATAGAGGGAGAGAATGTCTATTCAAACCCTAATTTTAAGATGGATTATTGCATAGTGGTTATTATTATTATTATAATTATTATTATTATTATTATAGCCTAATGATGCTATGATTTCTAACATAAATAAAATAGCTATTACTCTTTATTATCAAAGTAAAATGTTTGAATTAAAATGTCACATCCTATTCAATCGTGTGCTGGTTTACATCATATTGTGGATTGTTTGAAAAGTCATGGTAGTCGAGTGATTCTGTTTTATCATTTCTGATTCTGAAACAGTTTCCACTATTCAAGACACTGATCCTCGGGCAACCGCAGAGTCTAAAACATTGAGCATATTTGTAGTTAAGATAATGGTTATAATCATAAGAAATATTAATTTTGATATTTATATCTGTGTTTCTTATTTTTTTATATGTTTTTGGTTGGAATAGGTGGCACAGCTTAGATTAACTCCCCGGATTCTTATTGGCCACAGTTTTGGAGGAAAAGGTACTTCATCTTGTGCCAACACAATTTGCAGCTGACTGAAAAATATACGGCAGTTTACTTATATTTGATATTATAAAATTGCTTACTTGGCTCCCTATTATCAATGTAGTTGTCTTGAGCATGGTGGAACAAGCAGCAAAGCCTCTTGCACGCCCAGTTAGAGTACGTTTGTTAAACCAGATGATTAAAAGGTTTTAGAATTTGGGATCTTTTATTAGTTCATTTAAGTATATGTTAATTGCTATCTTGATGTTTGAAGAGACTTTCTGAATTTGATGTATGCATGTGAAACTTTTATTGCATGCACAAGTTGCTTGCTGGTATGAAAAGGGCCTTTTTGTTTGAGATCTCTTTGTGGGTCGAGCCCATATTGGTGAGAAGACAGATTAGCAATTCTTAATTTTTTTTTTCCTTCTAAATGGATAGAAAATTCAAGAAGTGATCTTTTTGGTTTATATTAGAATCTTAGAAGGTTGTTATAAGTTCACATTTTTCTTTCATAATGGAAAGGATAAAATGGAGGGAAATGAATCCACATAGCCCATCCAACTAGCTTTACATAAGATATAATCAAGATATTGTTTGGTTTTGGTTGAACAAATTTTATTTGGTTGTTGGAAATTATGATTTTACATCATTGAAAATTGAAGTATGATCAATATTTATGTTTCCATTTATTTTCTTTGCTCCTCATTCTATCATTTTTCACCACTGCAGGCTTGGGTTCTGGATGCTACTCCTGGAAAAGTTCGAGCTGGTGGAGATGGAGAGGACCATCCAGCAGAATTGATATCTTTTCTTCACAAGCTGCCAAAGGAGGTGTGTTTCCATAAATCAGACCATTCTTCTTTGCATGCGTATTTGCCTTCTTTGTATGGGTCCATTGTTTTCTTATGCTTTCTCATTTTCTTTTTCACATTATTCTTATGCTTGGGTATGATTTCGGATTTTCATGTATATATGTGTATTTCTTTAACGAAGGTCTCCTCAAAGCGAGAGGTTGTGAATACTCTTCTTCACGCAGGGTTTTCTAAGGATGTTGCACAGGTATATCTCAAATTACAATTTCTTGAAATACTTATTTTCTCAAATTTTAATTTTGAGCTTTGACATTTTATTGTAAGACATGTTTTTATTTCTTAATCTTAGTTGTTTGAGTTCCAAACCCATCAATTTATATAATTGAATTGCTTAATTTAGTCCCTAATTACTTAATTAGGGAACTCTCTAAGTTATGCAGCATGTGTCCTAAAATGGAGTTCTAAAGCCAACATAGAGAGACACTTACCATTCCATTTCCTAGGTTTCAATATCAAGCATTGACATATTGGATCTTAACTGATGCAATTAGCCTTCCTACATCTTTTAGCACAGTGAAACGGCAACATATTGCATAACATCCCTATCATATGCTGCCTACCATGGCAGATTATATAATAGCTGCCTGAAGGGGAATTAAAATGAGATAATTTAGTTAAAGGGTAGAGAACAGCAACAAGAAATTGTCAGGGCTGGTGACTGGAGACTTGTAGCGGGCTTTCCTCTGTTAGGTTTTTATTGGTCCATGTAATGACCCGGGGTCATTAACAGTTAAAGAGAAAAGTATAGAAGAAAGGAGAGAGGAAACAGAAGCAGAAATAGAAGAGGGAAGAAAAACAGAGACAGAATTAGAGGGAAAGAAAAGAAGAAAATTGAGAGGGAAATTCAATATTCATTACTTCACTGCTTAAATAATTTCTGTTACATCATTGAGAATTTATAGAATGAAACTATAAATTGACAGTTCACAATTACACCTCATGCAATCCAATAAGAGGCTGCTATTCCTCCAACTAATATGCCACCTACTTACTAATACTTAATAGACTATTAACTAGCTAATAATGTCAACTATTGCCACAGAAGCTTCTCGATTCTCCATACTAAGCTAGGCTAAATCATTTCATTTTCCTTGAGATGGGTCATGACAATTCCCGCCCTCTTTTGAGGTAAATGAAGAACAAATGTCAAAGGAAGCAGAGAAGTTGAATTAATTGTGCCAGACCTTAGAACAGAAGATGACCCATATGCTAAAATGACATTAGAGATGGATCTATGCGACTAGAAAGTAGAAAAAAGACTAGAGTTATCTGTCATATGATATGTGGCACGAGAATCAATGACCCATTTGGAGGAGGTGGAAACAAGACATGTATTGGATTTACCTGAATCAGCAGTAGCAGCAATTGGAGTTGATGAAGACTTCAATGATTCCTAGTACTGGGAGAACTTGGCAAATTCATTTGCAGAGCTAATAATTGACTTCTCATATGCATTAGTAGTAGATGCCACATGTGCAAAGTGAACTTTCAAATTTCTGTTCTGAAGTTTTTTGCAATCCCGCATCATATGGCCTGGCTTATGACAGTAGTGACACACAATCCCTCTTGAATCCTGTGCTCGAGGCTCAAAAGTATTGGATCCCTCTCCTTTACCACCACTCTTGTGATAAGAACATCTAGACTCATGATTTTGGCTCACAAGAGCACTATTGTACCGAACAGGTGGATTTCCTATTGTGCGAAGTATTCTGCTAAAAACATCCTGTAAGGAAATTTCAGAACTTGAGAGCTTGAGATTTAGCAGTCTCAAATTCGGAAGGAAGACCAACTAGAAAGCTCATAACTGCCATGTCTTTTTGACTTTACTGAACCTTCATATTCGAACTAAATGATAGCAAGATATTAAGCTCATAAGTTTTCTTGAAATTCATAAAATAAGTAGTAAGAGGGTGATTTTGCTTCTTTGCATGATAAAATGCTTTGCATACCTCAGAAATTCGGGAGACATTCTCTTTCCTAGAATATAAGAGATCTAAATAATTCATCAATTCCTTCACATACTCACAGTGATTAATTAATTCAATGACTTTATTGTTAATGGAGTTAGAAATCTGCAAAAATAACCGAGCATCCTCTCGTAACCGCATCTGTCTAGACTCATCTTTAGGTGGATCATCAGTCATATGTTGGTCTTTATCAATACTCTGTAAATAAATACGAATCGTCTTACTCTAATCCATATAGTTAGAGCCATTGAGCTTGTGTTCTATAATTTTAGACATTACCAGAATCACATTAGAGATAGTCACAGTCTTCTTTTCATCCATAATTCAACAATTAAAAGCTTAACACAAAAATATGCCAAAACAAAAGCTAGAGAGCACAAATGAAATTGGGAAACAAAACAAAAGACTGGTCTCACTTTAGCACAGGATCGAGAAACAAAAAAAAAACAGAACCTAGTCTTCACTTTAGAAACCAAAACCGAGAGGGTATAATCCTCAGCTGAGCACGGAGACGACTTGAACGGCGGTGATTGCAGAGGACGGTAGTGACGGGACTTGTTGGATGCCGATTTCTAAGAGGTTGTTTTGACTTCGGAAGACAGCGGCAACAGTTTTTCTGGACTCCGATTTCTAAGGGGAAGCCAAGATGGTGGTTGTGCTCCTCCCTAGATTGGCGATGACTACAAGGTATGTTTTAAGTTGATGTCCCAACCCAAGAGAGTTTGGAACCCTAACCTGTCAAATTTGCATATAACCCAAATTCTGGAAATGTGCTTGCCCAAAACCAAATCCCACTCCCTAATAGCTCTGATACCATGAAGAAAACAAAGAATTGGGAGAATTTGATTGTATTCAACTATGAATTAAGATACGATTATACTGCCATAGACATAAAAGAAAATAAATCAACCTATCCCTAAAATCAAGAGCATATCACAGCCTATAATCTCTCTATATTTACAGCCATATCTCCTATAATCCTATAACAGTCCTCAATCAATGAAATCCTTCCTGTTTGCCAAATCAATACTCAAATCTTCATTTAGTGTCGTAATAACATCGTCGAGGGTGGTTGTATATAGGTCGCAGGAGTGGAGAATTTCATGAAGCTTGGTAATGATTTCCATCTCCTGGAGCTGTGAGAGGTAAGTTGCTCCTTGATGATGTGCGGCTCCGATTTCAATATACAGTTAAATCCCCATTCCATCTTGGTCCAAAGCTAGTTAGATCTGATTTGAGATAATCTTGATCTCACTTGCGATTTTATTTCGATTCCCTGCTTTTTTATGTACATGGTGCTGGATCTATTGAAGCTATTTTTCATTTCCAAAAACCGGGATTGCATGAATCAGAATCCATCTTCCATCGATAGCATTTGATTACTACCAATTGCCATTAGAATGAAGAATGATCAATTGGCTCCATTTTCCCGAGAATCGATTGCTCTGCTACCAATTGTAATGATTTGAGGTCATTAACAATTAAAGAGAAGAAATTAGAAGAAAGGAGCGAGGAAACAGAAGCAGAAATAGAAGAAGCAGAGTAAAAGATAGGAGCAGAAATAAAAGAGGAAGAGAAGCAGAGACAGAATTAGAGGGAATGAGAAGAAAAAATTGGGAGGGAAATTCAACATTCATTACTTCATTGCCTAAATCATTTCTGTTACATCATTGAGTATTTATAGAATGAAACTATAAATTGACAGTTCATAATTACACCTCATGCAATCCAATAAGAGGCTGCCATTCCTCCAACTAATATGCCATCTACTTACTAATTCTTAATAGACTATTAACCAGCTAATAATGTCAACTATTCCCACTGAAGCTTCTCGATTCTCCATACTAAGTGTCACGGGCTTGGTCAGCCTTCTTGGATGCTAGAAAATGCTAGCAAAGTGAGTAAAGATGTTAAGAACTTTGAAAGGCAAAGAAATTGGAAACTTGGAGAATGCATCCGGTGCTCCATGTGAGCTTTCTAAAGCCATTTCATGCCGACAAGGAGGAACCAAGCCGGAGCAAGTCAAAGAGAGCGCCTACGGCCATCACTACGTCACCCGAACGTGAGGCCGAAGAAATCTTAGTACATCGAGTGATCCCAAGGCGTGGCACCCATCCAAGCTATGTTGAGACTTTGTCAAATGGAAGGGGTTGCCATTTAGTGAATCAAGTTGGGAGCATGAGCTCAATCTTTGGGCCAACAAGGATGTGATCGATGCCTACAAGAGGGACACGACGAGGATGTCGCCATATTGGTATGGTGGAGAAGTCTAGAGAATTGCTATTGAACCTCCGCGTTGGACGACATTCTCCCCCTTTTCCTTCCAACGACCGTGCGACACTAGCAAATTTTTATCCAATTGTAAGCTAGTTAGCCTCCTTGGATGCTAGAAAATGCTAGCAAAATGAGTAAAGATGCTAAGAACTTTGAAAGGTAAAGAAATTGGAAACTTGGAGAATGCTTTGTATTACTCAAGAGCTTGTTACAACTTACAACTTGTTTGTCCTACAAATGAGGAGCTAAGGGGTATTTATAGGCCTCCACCTCCTTAATGGACGGTTAGGATCGATTTGATCCAACGGTCTATAATTCGTATCTAGAATTCTCTACATACTTCTATAATTTATAAAAAATATGTACACATATCTATAATACTCTAGAATAATCTATAAGTGTGTAGAATGTGGTGGAGAAGTCTAGAGAATTGCTATTGAACCTCCGTGGTGCATAACATTCTCCTCCACTCAATATGGCGACGTCCTTGTCGCGTCCCTCTTGTAGGCCTCGATCACATTCTTGTTGGCCCAAAGGTTGAGCTCATGCTCCCAACTTGATTCACTAAATGGCAACCCCTTCCATTTAATAAAGCTCAACATAGCTTGGATGGGTGCCACGCCTTGGGATCACTCGATGTGCTAAGATTTCTTTGGCCTCACGTTCAGGTGATGTAGTGATGGCTGTAGGCACTCTCTTTGACTCGCTTCGGCTTGGTTCCTCCTTGTCGGCATGAAATGGCTTTAGAAAGCTCACATGGAACACTGGATGCAATTCCAAGTGTGAAGGCAGAGTTAAGCGATAGGCCAACTTGCCAACACGTTTCTCCACAGGGAATGGTCCTTCATAGCGCCTAACCAAACATTTGTGCACATTAGCAAACCTTCGGCTTTGATGTGGGAGGAGCTTCACCATGACTAAGTTCCCTTCCTCAAACTCCAAATGCCTCCTTTTCGTATCGGCCCACTTGTTCATTCTCTTCGCGGCCTTTATTAAGTAGGCATGTGCCATGTCGGATTTCTCATGCCAACCTTTGGCAAACTTGAAGGCAGAAGGGCTAGGACCTTTGTGCCCAATGGCCAATGTGTGTGGAGTCATTGGTTGTTGCTCTGTTGCTATCTCGAATGGACTAGCTCCCGTTGTCTCATTTTTTTGCAAATTGTACAAGAATTGGGCTATGTCCAACAATTTTGCCCAATCCTTTTGGTTGGCACTCACATAATGCCTTAAGTACAACTCCAACAAGGCATTCACCCTTTCGGTTTACCAATCGGTTTGAGGATGAAAACTTGTGGAGAAGTTGAGCTCGGACCCCAGTAGCTTGAACAACTCCATTCAAAATCTGCCGGTGAAGCGAGTATTTCTATCACTCACAATGGTCTTCGGTATGCCCTAATATTTCACCACATGCTTGAAAAACAAACAAGCAACATCTTCGGCGGAAAATTGTTGGTATGGGAATGAACACCCCATACTTACTAAATCAATCCACCACCACCATGATGATGCTACAACCTTCGGACTTAGGTAAGCATGTGATGAAATCCATAGAAATACTTTCCCAAGGCCTCTCGGGAATGGGCAATGGTTGCAATAGGCCCACCGGATGGTGTTGTTCTCCCTTGTCTTGTTGGCACACAAGACAAGTCTTCACATATAGCTCGATGTCATCATGCATTTGGGGCCAATAGTAGGCACGCTCCATAAGTGCCAACGTGCGCCTTGTACCGGATGCCCCACCTATTGAGAATCATGACACTTCTTGATGATTTCCTTCCTCAAGCCTTGCCACTTTGACATATATACTCGGTCTCCTTTGGTGGTGAGCACCCCATCCCTTAGCCAAAATTGGCGTGTCTTCCCTTGACTTGCCAATTCCACCAAACTCTTGGCTTGTGGGCTCTAGTCCCTCCTTAATTCGTTCCACCAAGGGAAATGTTGGCTTGTGATGGCAGTCAACTCAACCTTTCTACTAAGTGCATTAGCCACCAAGTTGGTCTTGCCTGGCTTGTACTCCATCATAAAGTCGAACTCGGCCAAGAATGCTTGCCAACGGATTTGCTTTGGTGACAACTTTTGCTTGAGGAAGTAGCTCGTGGCCACATTGTCGGTCTTGACAATGAACTTGGAACCCAACAAATAATGCCTCTAAGTTCGTAGGCAATGTATTATAGCGGTCATCTCCTTTTCTTGGACCGTGTGGCAGCGCTCAGTATCATTAAGCTTGCGGCTTTCATAGGCAATAGGATGTCCTTCTTGTATTAAGACTGCACCAAGTGCAAAATTGAAAGCATCGGTATGAACTTCATACGGCTTGGTGTAGTTAGGCAGGGCTAAGACCGGCTCCTGGGTCACTTTCTCTTTAAGGGCCTCGAATGCTCCTTGGCACTTGTCATCCCAATCCCATGCCTTATTCTTCTTTAGCAAATCGGTGAGGGGTGCGGCAATGGAGGAGTAGCCATTGATAAACCTTTGGCAATAGTTGATGAGGCCAAGGAAGGATCGTGGCTCGGTCACCTTTGTTGGCGGCTCCCAATCCACAATTGCTTGCACTTTGGACTTGTCCATTCGTACTTTGCCACCACCCACAATGTGCCCTAAGAACATTACTTCTTGTTGAGCAAAGGCACATTTTTCCTTCTTGACATACAACTCATTCTCCCTTAATACTTGGAAGACTTGGCGCAAATGTTTGGCATGCTCTTCCAAGGTCTTGCTATAGACCACTATGTCATCCAAGTATACCACCACAAACTTATCTAAGAAGGGTTGGAACACCTTGTTCATAAGGGTGCAAAATGTGGCAGGGGCATTGGTGAGTCCAAAAGGCATGACTAAGAACTCGTACGAGTCATACCTCGTAACACATGTTGTCTTTGGCTCATCCCCAACCGCTATCCTCACTTGATAGTAGCCCAATCTCAAATCAAGCTTTGTAAATCATCGTGCATCACCAAGTTGATTGAAGAGATGGCTATCAAGGGAATGGGATACTTGTTCTTGATTGTAATCTTGTTGAGTGCCCTATAGTCGATGCACATACGGAGTAACCCATCGTGCTTCTTTTGGAAAAACACGGGTGCACCATAAGGAGCCTTTGATGGTCGAATGTAGCCCGCATCCAACAATTCTTTCAACTGCCTCCTTAATTCTTCAAGCTCGAGAGGCGCCATCCTATAGGGGACCGCAGTAGGTGGGCTTGCACCAGGCACCAATTCAATTTTATGATCCACCTCTCTTTGGTGGAAGCTTCTTTGGCAACTCAGGGGGCATGGCATCTTCGAACTCTTTGAGGACATGGGAGATCTCCTTTGGCATATGCTCCATTGGCACATCCTTCTCTTCTTTGAGTGGGAAGGAATGTGGGTTGTGCCTTCTTTAGTCCCTTGGAGAGTTGTATGGCTGAGAGTTGCTTGGCTTGTAGACTTGCCTCCCTAGCTAGAGGCACCATGCCTGCATTGCCTTCTTATAGTATGCACATTGTATTGGCACAAGGAATGGGCACGGCCTTGACTTGGTCCATGAATTCAATGCCCAACACAATTGCATAATCATCCATAGGCATAATTGAAAAGTCTACTAAGCCTCACCAATCACCAAGGCTTACCTCAATGCCACATGCAACTCCATATGTAGACTTGGCATCGGAATTGACTACCTTAAGCCATCCTTTCTCCTTCGTGTACTTGATGCCTAGTTGATCGGCCTCCTTCACTTCGAGGAAGTTGTGGCTAGAACCCGTGTCTACCAATGCGTTCACGGTATGCTTGCCAACTTTGGCTTCAAAGTATAGGCGGCCTTTCCTTTCGGACTTCAGCATCTCTACTTTGGCCTTGATGACGTTAAGGAGCTTTAAGGATCCCATCCTTGTCTCCTCGTGACGGTGTTCTTCTTCCTCCCTTTCCTCAACTAGGGCGGAAAGCTTGGCCTTCTTTGGGCATTCTCATGCCTTGTGTGGCCCATCACAAAAGAAGCACTTAATAGTTGGATTGCTTCCACCCTTGTCATCCTTAGTGCTATTACCCTTATTGAACTTGTAGGAGCTCTCCTTGCTTGGGTGGGTGTCTCCCCCACTCTTTCCTTTGCCACCCTTGTCCTTAGTGGACTTTGGCTTGTCACTCCTTTTGAACTCGATGAGAGATTCGACAATGGAAATTGCGGTGGCAAGATCTTAGGCACCACATCTCTCGATCTCCAACTTAGCCCAATGTTGCAATCCATCTGTGAAGGCAAAGAGAGCCTCCTTGTCGGGATAATCGGGGATTTCCAAGAGCACTTCGGAGAACTCCTTGACATTGTCTCGAATACTCCCCTTTTGAATGAGATTCCTAAGCTTTGCCCTTGCCTCGTGCTTGCCGTTCTCGGGATAGAATTGCCTTTTGAGTTCTTTCTTGAATTCGTCCCATGTATCGATGGTGCACGTCCCTTTCTCGATATCGCTATACCTCCTCCTCCACCATACCATCACGGTATCAACTAGGTAGAGTGAGGCATGATCCACCTTCTTGGCGTCTTCTCCTACACCAAGTGCCTTGAAGTATTGCTCCAAGCTCCAAAGGAAATTATCAATCTCCTTCGCATTCCTTTAGCCATTATACGATTTTGGCTTAGGAACATCCACCTTTGAAGGAGTGGTGACTACCAATGGGCTGGCAACTCCCCCACTTTGAGCAATAGCATTCTTGCAAAGGGTCAGTTACTTCTTGGTCTCCACCAATTCGGCAACTACTCTAGCAAGTTCATCCTCGAGATTTAGAATTTCGGCAAGAAGGGTCCCTTCCAAGGCCTTCACTTGGTCTTGACATATAGCCACGACAATGTTCACGGCCCCTTGCAATTCGCTTTGGAGCTCTTCTCTTCTCGTCTCGAGCTCCTCGATGCGTTGGTCCGCCTCCTCGAACTTCTCTTGCCCCTTGACTATAGCAAGCTCCACCTTTGCGAGCTTTGCATTCATGTCAGCCAACACGTCCCTCGACCTTGATCTCCTCTGCTTTGATTGCTTGCTCTCGTCGGTTATCGCCATATGAGTAGTCTGATACCAACTGTCACGGGCTTGGTCTTTTCCTTCCAACGACCGTGTGACACTAGCAAACTTTTACCCAATTGTAAGCTAGTTAGCCTCCTTGGATGCTAGAAAATGCTAGCAAAGTGAGTAAAGATGTTAAGAACTTTGAAAGGTAAAGAAATTGGAAACTTGGAGAATGCTTTGTATTACTCAAGAGCTTGTTACAACTTACAACTTGTGTGTCCTACAAATGATGAGCTAAGGGGTATTTATAGGCCTCCACCTCCTCAATGGACGGCTAGAATCGATTTGATCCAACGGTCTATAATTCGTATCTAGAATTCTCTACATACTTCTATAATTTACAAGAAATATCTACACATATCTACAATACTCTAGAATAATCTATAAGTGTGTAGAATGTGGTGGAGAAGTATAGAGAATTGCTATTGAACCTCTGCAGTGTATGACATAAGCTGGGCTAAATCATTTCATTTTCCTTGAGATGGGTCATGACAGATTGACATTTTTATGAGCCTGAAGTTGGTCTCTTTTACCATGAACCTCTAAATGTGAGGTTTTTGTACTCAACACCCTTCGTATTGATAGGCTACTAGAAACTCCACAATTCACCAATTGGTATTATCAAAAAGATAAATACCTAGTTACTATTTTTTAGTTTGAGCTATTTTTCTTATTTATTTTCTTCCGTTAGCATTTTGTGTTGTCTGTTTAAATTCTAACCATTTTCCCTATGTTCATGTGTAGTGGGTGGTAACTAATCTTCAACCAGTTGGGCCTCTTGGTACATCACTAGGCTTTTCATGGGTGTTTGACCTTGAGGGGATTGCTGAAATGTACCAATCTTATGAAGAAACGAATTTATGGTAACCTTGAATGAATTGGATTCTTTGTCAGTTGATGTTTCTTTTGTGTATCCAAACTGAAGCTGAAATTTGTAGTTGCTGTAGTTTTTTCTTCCTTTGACTATATGAATGTAGGAAATTTGTTGAAAACTTGCCTCGAGGTGTCTATGTCGATTTTTTGAAGGCAGAGAGGAGTTTGCACAGGTGGGCCCTTGGAGATCTGCAGCGAATTCATGCTGCTGAAGATCTGGCTGCTGAGGAGGGTGGTGGAGTTGAAATGCATGTCCTTGAAGATGCTGGCCACTGGGTATGTTGCTGATACATGCTTTCATGTGTCTAGTCCTTTTGAGGCATATGTCTTCTTAAGATACATGTGTCATTGCTCACAAGCATATAAATTTTCGTCTTTTACAAAATTTATGTGATTTCTAGTTGAAGAAAGAGGTGCATATGAGGTTCATAACTGAAAATTATTGATTTTACTCTTTAGGGATAAACAAGAAAAACATCAAATTTTTTTCAAGATCGAAGAATGCCTGTTACAGCTTGAAATTTTAGATCCCTAAAATCTGTTCAGATATATAAAAATGGTTTATTTGCTTAAAGCGGTAAATAGACTGTCAAGCCTCAAGAACTTCATGCAATATAAAAAGAATCAAGTGCAGAGCAATCCCTCATTGCTTGTGTCCATTTGGTTATGATTCTTAACTTTGAACACCTATTTAGCAGTGTTGTTAAAGGCACGCCTTAGGCGAGAGATGCGCAAGGCGCAGCCTCTAGTGCCTCAAACCCCCAAAGGCAGGCATCCTCAAAGAGGCGCATGCCTTTGTGTGAAGCGAAGGCAAGGCGAGGCACGCCTCTTTAATGGATGATGCAGATAATGTCTTAGACATGGGCTCCATTTGAAAGCATAATTAAATGAAACAGAAAGGAATGAAGAAATGAGAAGAAAAGCATGGAAAAAGAGAACTTAAAGCTCTCGGCTAAAGCTTACATAGCTTACCTTTCAATTTCTTTAGCTCAATTGATTGCTATCTTATTAGTCTATATTCTCCTTCCTAGTTAGAAATCCTACATGCAAGATCTTCTCCACCTTTATTTGCCACATGCAACGGCTCTTGGCTCTGCCTCTCTTTTTGTCCTAGCCAAAGGTCTGTTCTTTGTGCAAAACTAACTTCGGTTTCTTTAGATTTCATGAAGCAACCTATTTTGTAACAACTTCATTCTTAGCTTCAAATGGGTTTCACGTTTAGGACTTTTCTTAAGAGATTGAAGATGGAAAATAAAGGAATTTGGAGAGATGTAATGGTTAGAAAGAGAAGAAAGGAAATGGAAGACACCCACAATCACTCACAATGTCTACCAAGAGAAGTAAGAAAAAAAGGGAAAAGCGAAGTTTTTAATGTTTCTCCCTTGATGAAATAGACGGCAAAAACAGGAAAGGAATAAGGAGTCAGTGGGTTTCTTCATTTTATTTTTTTGTCTTAAACTTGCCACATGTAAACATTTTACGTAATTTTAAAATAGATTAAATTTATATTTTGTCCAACTGTTGCATATGCACATTGATTTATATTAATTAATAATCATAATTTAGTTTTTTATTTAATTTTGTTAATTTAATCAAACCAAATATCATATTAGGTCCTCAAAGTTTTCTACAATTCTCGTGAATCCGAGCCTTGAATTTTATTTCTCCCATTTCATGCCCTAAATATTATTAGAGTTTTGACATAAAAATACATCAGCAGCCATGGCTCAATACTCTAGGACTTCTAGCTATTTATAGGACTATATTTTACTTTTATTACCTTTTTTGAGAACGTTCTTTATTGTGTTTTAAGTGTCTTTTAAACATTATATGTTGCTCTTTTGAATTGTTTTTCTTTGGTATTGAGTTAAGTTCATGATTTTATTCTATGTATGTGTTGTTTTTATTCTATTTCATTTTATTTTTTACGCTTTACTTTTCTTAGATGTGTGCCTCACTTTACACCTTATGCCTCAGGCAATAGGAGCCCTTAGCATCTTGGTGTACCTTTCACCTTTAATAACTGTGCTATTTAGTCATTGACATGCTGATGTTAGGTCAACAACATGAGCATCTCTTTTATTTATTTATTTATTTTTTCAATTTGGCTGGCAGGTATTGATTTCTAAATTAAGAATTCATCCATAATTTTATGATAGGTGTCAACATGAATGCTCAGCTCATACTGATACTTGACTTTTGATAGGTGCATACTGATAATCCAGATGGGCTCTTCAGGATTCTTTCATCTTCGTTTCAGGGGTTCAAAGCCTGATATGTTCAATCATGGCTTCACGGTTTCTGGGTGACATTAAGCGTTAGCTGCACAGAATTTTTACGTAATTTGTATTTAACAGGTAACAAAATTATGAGGCGATTCAATTGTGCATTCAGGTTTACCTTATAGTTCCTTGAAAATTTTTATGTGTTGTATGCTTATCCAATTATTGGAGCGATATAATATAGCATTCAGGTTTGCAAAGAGTTTTCCTAGTTAAGCTTGTTAACTAATCAACCTTTATGAGTTTCGACTACTTCCGCAGACTTCAAATAATTTAGTAGACTCAAAACCTACCATTATCTTCTCTGGTTTCAGATTATTACGTTTTTATATTGTAATTGCAGTAGAGACCATTGTATAAATTTGTCAATATGATTGGAAATTGACTCGAGTTTCTTGCTATTATGATGGAATTCTTTGGAATACATGCCAATGTAATCTATAATTTCATATTATATATGAAAGTTGGAACTAGAGCTGATAATTTTGAATACAACACAATTAAATGACACGATATGACATAATTTTTAAGACATGATAGGAATATGCATAATTTGCTTATGACATGATTAAATACGTTTAAAATTATGTAAAATATCTAATAATTAGTGTGTTCAATTATATGTTAATATTTTTAAAATATATGCTTAAGTTTATATATGAATAAATTTACAATATATTCAATTATAATTAATTATATAAATTTTATTTTGCGCTCATAATAATATATATGAATTGTTAAGTGTCTCCTAGCATAATTGTTATCTGATTAGCCATTATAGTATAATGGTTAAAGAACGTATGGGCTCTATGCGCAAGTGATGAAGTACAGTCTCCTTCTAAACAAAAGAAAAAGAAAGGAATTTCTGAAACGAACACGAGGCATAGATTCGACAATAATAACCCGTCAGTTGGTTTGTTGGGTCATATCATACCAAATTATTAATATATCATCAAAATTAATATATACTTATGAATTATTGATTTTAATTGTTTGTAATTATATACGTATATTCATTTTTGGCTAAATTACAACGACGGTATACCAACTTTTAAACATACAATTCAATATTTAAACTTCAATTTACAAACAACTCAATATTTAAACTTCAATTTGTAATAGAAATTTTTTTTTTTTTAAATTTTGTAACACAATCTCTGTTTTATTAAATTAATTAACATACTTTCCACATCAAAAAAATAATTATACATGTAAATTCCATATAAAACTAAAATAAAATTACTCTTTTATATTCATTTTCCTTACAAATCAAACACATTCTTTTTCTTTTTTTTTCTTCTTCACTTTCTCATCATTAATCAAAACCCAGATGCCCAATTTCAGCTGAGGAAGAAATACTTAATTATTGAACTCAAAACTTTTTGAAATTTCTATTACAATAAACTAAAGCATAAACCCAAAGAAAAACTAAAGCATAAAACAAACAAAGGACTCAAATTTTCTACCCATTTGACTATTATGATAGAGAGATTTATGCTGAATAAACTGGATCTCTCATTCGAGATTCTAAAGCATGCATCTTAGAAAAAAAAATTGAAGTTTAATTAAGTAAAAAGGAAGAAGGAAACTTAATTTGGCTGATTCTATCGTTGTAGGGACAATCCGAGAAAGTTTGAACCAAAATCTTTTCTCGTTTTCAAACTCAAAATTATGAAATTCTATTTTCCTTATCCTCTATTCAGTTTTATATAGAGGTGAGATAATCACACAAGTTAGCAACAAAAAAGACTTAGCCCACATTTATATAATAAATTATGGGCTATCCATCATTAAACTCATATTATTATTTGGTACACATTAATTTATTCACACTTAATTAATGAATGAAGTTCTGCCTAAATAAAAAGTTGATCAGATTCTTAAGCCCATTTATTTTGTAATATATCTTTATTTCTAAATTAATGAAGCACATAGCCACAATTAGGTATAAAATATAGGGAATTTTTCAAAAATGGCAAAAAGCTCCTAAAATATTACAACAGTCGTCTATTTAAAGTTTTTTTTCCAAAATATCTAAAGTATCTAAAAATTATTATAAGAATACCTAAATTCAAAAAATTACTTCAAAGTATACCAAAAAGTATATTTTTGGTATACCTTATTAGGAATATCTTAGGTATATCTTGGTTCGATATGTATTGGAAATACCTTCAGTATACCTTGAAAATTTCTTGAGAATACCTCGGGTATACCTTAATAATACTTTGAGAATTTTTTAAATATATATTGGTTTAGTATACTTTAATAAATTTATTGAGAATACTTTGTGTATACCTTAATATACTTTGAAAATATTTTCATGGTTTAAAAAAAAGAATAAAAAGAATAGTTTAAATAATACAATTATTAATAAGATTTGATCTAATTTAGAATCCAAAACAGCAAAACCAACATAATAATTAGAAGAATTACTGAATCCGAAGATGAGAAAACTAATATACAGCTTATCCCTTCATTACTCCCTCCAACTTGCCTCTTCCGTTGACATCAATAATAGTCTTCCCTATCTCTCTCTCTTTCTCTCAAAACTCAAGAGAAAATTGTAATTAAAAAAAATCAATTTCCTACTTCCTTCTTCTTTAGTTCTTACTTTGGCGTGGCAATGCAAGGTCTACGATGTTGCTCGGATGATGTCATCCGTCTTGACCTTTCCTTCCTTCCACCGCCATGACCTCTTCTTCCTTATCCATCAACGCCACTGAATCCACCGAGGCCTGTATCCAACTCCTCATATTTGAGCATCCAGTCATCATTTTCTCTGGATCTTCGTGCTACATGTGCCACATCATGAAGAAGCTGCTCGGCTAACATTGGTGCTTCACTCCACCGTTATCAAATTGGATGACCACGAGACTCTGGTCTCCCTTCCTCTCTTCTTCCTCACAATTCCGAAGAAGATTAGCCTAGATTTGATCGGAGATGCAATCAATCAATCTTTAAGAAATTATTCTATAAAATGGAAAATGTTTTCGGTACAAATTAAAAAGAAAAATTTTATATGATTATGAATTCAACATTTAATATTAAGGTCTCATCTCATGGCATAACTTAACAGACATAATTGAAACTTATAAGAAATACCTCACAAGCACCCTATGGTTCACCCAGGCGGAACCGGCCTACAACATTCACAATCACTCATAATACATTTCATTCATCCAGTCATAGCATATTCATCATTCATAAGCCACAGGTTCATCAATCAGAACATGCAGGTGCATCATACATAACATGCGGATTCATCAATTAAATCCAAATGTGGTTATGTACATACCTTAATAAAATTTTACAATTTCCAATAATTAAGGGAGTTGTGGCTCTTGAGGATCCCCCATAGATTGCGAACCTAATTTGAAAGTATATATGATTAATACATTAATAGATTATTTATTCACAATTGGTTTTAAAACCATTATTTATATATTTTTTTTTACTCGAAATAATTTATTTATACTAATTAACCCTAATTAGCAAACGTTACATAACATGTTTGAATTGAAATATATTTAATTATTAATTTTATTTGCCTGAACATATTTATTTACCAAATTAAGCATGTCTCTTTTAGTTTGTTTTATTACACATCATCATTTCACAACCATACATATCACTAGTTATAATTATCATTTATATATTAAATATTTACAATATACCAAACATATATTAACACATAGGAGAAGATGAACATCTTCCAAGAGATGAGTGGATTGAACCACACAAAAGAGCAAATGGCAAGAATAAGAAGGCTATGGCCATCCTAGCAATCTCTCTCTCTCTTGAAGAGTGTGGGAGAGTTCAACATGTCCAATCTCCTATAATATGTGGAGGACTTTGGAGAACTACCATAAAGGCATGGAGCAAGTTCGTTTAAGCAAGATTCAACTCCTAATGAATGACTATGAACTCTTTAAGATGAAGCTTGATGAGACCATCACCGACATGACAAACTGCTTACTCTCTATCATCAACAACGTGAAGAAATATGGAAGACATATAAGCCTTGAAGATGTAAATAACAATATATTGAGAAGTCTTCCAATGAAGGACTATGGTTCAAGAGTGGCGGTATAGAAAAAGCCAATGAAGATTTGAGCACCATTCCCACTGATGTGCTCATTGGCAAGCTTCTAACACATGAGATTGCTCTTGTTAAGGAAAAGGAGCTTAAAGGAGAAAGAGAGAAGAAGAAACTCTTTGCACTCAAAGCAAGACCACCTCCTCAAAGGTTCAAGACTTAGACCTCATTAGTGTTGATAGAGCAAGTGAAAAAGACGTTAAAGAGATAACTATGCCATCTAGAAGAGTAAAAAGAATGATAGTCAATAAGTACGAGACTATCAAAAGTAAAGGGCCTAAAAGCTCAAAGGCTCCTCATCCAACTTCAACAAGAATAAGGAGGAGATGAAGTGCTGTAAATGTGGAAAGAAAGGCCACATCAAATCTGAATGTCCAAGGCTCAAAAAGTACAAAGGCAAGTCTCACAAGGATGGAGGAGACAAAGGCCATAAAGTTACATGGGATGATCCTACATCAAGTGATGATGAGGGAAGCTAAGAAGATGTAGCCAACTTGTGCTTCATAGCCTTGGAAGATAACACCAATGAGTTTTCATCTAGATCCTCAACCAATTCTTTACTTAAAGAAAACATTGTTTTGAAAAATAAGGTTGAAAAGTTGAGACTTTCTATTTCTAAATTTCATAAAGGGAAGGAAAGTTTGGATACCCTCATTGTATCTCAAAGACTTCCCTTAGTAAGACATGGCTTAGGCTTCAATGGAATATCATCTTCATCAACACCTAGAACTATTTTTGTAAAAGCTTCCACACTATAAACCTCCTCAATTGAGGTAGGTGCCTTTAAGGCTAAAAACAAATCACACACTAAAGCCCCTACTCAAAGGAGAAGTAGCAAAGGCTCACTTGACTTAAGAGGGAAACCTCAAAAGGCCAACCATGCCTTCTTGTATAAGAGGCATGCACCTAGGAAGGCACCCACTACACATGATTATGTTTGTTATTGTACTTCTATCTTATATTTCAAACAAGAAGGTTATAAGGCCAAAACCCCAACTGAAGTGGCAAGATTCTTTTAAGACTAAACAATGCCACTATTGTATGGAGTTTAAGCACATTAACATTCATTGTTTGATAAGGAAATCCCATTAGGATCTCTCAAGAACTAACCCTCAAGGACCCAAGTTTGTTTGGCTACCTAAAAAGCCGAACTTGAATATATGTTATGTAGGCATGCCTTAAATCCTCAAGCAATGAAAATATATGGCTCTCAGATAGTAGATGCTCAAGGCACATGACCAAAAACAAAAACCTCTTCATTAGTCTCAAACGTATAGAGGTAAGGTTACCTTTGGAAACAATGCTAAGGGTAAGGTAATTGGCATTGGCTCCATAGGACTTAATGGTATTTCAATCATAGATGATGTAATGTTTGTTAATGGTTTGAAGCACAACATTTTAAGTGTGAGTCAATTATGTGATAAAGGAAACAAAGTCATCTTTAGCTCCAATGAATGTCTAGTTATCTCTTTAAATGGTCAAGAGATATTCAAAGGAGAAAGAGATGGCAATACTTGTGTAATTGACTTACACAAGTTAATTAATGTTTCCTCTAGTTGTCTTGTGTCTATTAGTGAAGAATCTTGGCTACGACATAGAAGACTTAGGCATGCAAGTATGGAATTAATTCAAAGCCTTAGCAAAGAAGAACTAGTAGATGGGCTTCCAAAAGTCAAATTTTTGAAGGACAAGACTTGTGAGCCATGTCAAAGAGGAAAGCAACACAAACCATCATTCAAGCACAAAAATATTATTAGTACCTCTAGACCTCTACAACTATTGCATCTTGATTTGTTTGGACCTAGTAGAGTTGCTAGCTTGGGCGGAAAATACTATGCATTTGTTATTATTGATGATTACTCTAGGTTTACTTGGGTAATTTTCTTAGCTCATAAAAGCTATACTTTTGAAAAATTCAAGCACTTTGCCAAGAGAGTCCAAAATGAGAAGGGATATTGTATCTTTAAGATTAGAAGTGATCATGACAAAGCGTTTGAAAATGATATTTTCAAAAACTATTATTTAGAAAATGATATTTCCCATGATTTTTCCACACCAAGAACTCCTTAACAAAAAGGGGTTGTTGAAAGGAAAAATCAAACATTGGTAGAAATGGCTAGATAACCTACTTTTAGGTAGAAGCCACTAATACCGCATGTTATATTGCTAACCGTGTTTTCAAAAGGCCCATTTTAAATAAAACCTCTTATGAGCGTTGGAATGGAAGAAAACCCAAGATCTCATATCTTAAAGTATTTAGTTGCAAATGCTTCATATTAAATACCAAGGACAACCTTGGAAAATTTGCCTCAAAATCAGATAACGGCATATTTCATGGTTACTCTACCTCTAGCAAAGCTTATAGAGTTTTAATAAAAGAACATTGATTGTAGAAGAGTCTATGCATGTTAATTTTGATAAATCCTAGACTTAATCATAAGAAAGGTATTTCATTAGATGATGTTGTAGGTTCCATAGAGAATATCAATTTTGATCAAGTGGAATAAGAGAAATCAACAAACAAGAATGATCTTGACGAGGAACATGAGGAACAACATCAAGAGGAAGAGCAATCCCAAACTCAAGAGCAAGAAACCAATGAGCTACCTAGGGAGTGGAGGTTTGCAAGAAACCACCCAAAGGAGCAAATCATTAGTGATCCTACAAAAGGTGTAAGTACTCGTTCCAAGTTTCTTGATTCTAATCTTGCTTTTGTATCTCAAATTGAACCAAAGTCAATTAATGAAGCTTTGGATGATAAAAATTGGGTGATTGCTATGCAAGATGAACTTAATCAATTTGAGAGGAATAAGGTTTGGACCTTGGTTCCAAGACCTAAGGACTACCCAATTATTGGCAGTAAGTGGGTCTATAGGAACAAACTAGATGACGATGGTAACATTACAAGAAACAAGGCTAGATTGGTTGCCAAAGGATATAACGAAGAGGAAGGCATTGATTATGATGAAACCTTGGCCCCCGTAGAAAGATTAGAAGCAATTCATATTTTATTAGTATATATGCATGCCACATGAATTTCAAGCTTCTTCAAATGGATGTGAAAAGTGCTTTTTTAAATGGTTTTATATCAAAAGAAGTCTCGGTTGAGCAACCTCTCGGTTTTTGAAGATCATGCATTTGCAAACCATGTCTATAAACTCACTAAAGTTTTATATGGATTAAAGCAAGCCCCTAGAGCTTGGTATGAAAGACTTAGTGCATTTCTTATAGATAATGGATTTTCAAAAGGGCATGTTTATACAACTCGTTTATTAAAAAGCATAAGCATGACACTCTCATTATTCAAATTTATAGTGATGACATTATCTTTGGGTCTACTAATGGGAATCTTTGCTAAGAATTTGCTAAGTGTATGACTAGGGAATTTGAAATAAGCATGATGGGTGAGCTCAAATTATTCCTTAGACTCTAAATTAAGCAAAGTAAAGATGACATCTTCATCAACCAATCCAAGTACACTAAGGAATTGATCAAACAGTTTGGGATGGATGAATCCCAGAATGTCAAGACTCCAATGGGTACATCAACAAAATTAGACAAAGATGAAAAGGGTAAAGCTATTGATGAAAAGCTTTATAGAGGTATGATTGGCTCACTTCTTTACTTAACCGCCACTAGACCCAACATTATTTATAGCGTATGCTTGTGTGTTAGATTTCAATCATGTTCTAAAGAATCACATTTGAATCCAGTAAAAATGATTTTGAAATTGACT
Organism: Balakata baccata; assembly: GCA_949630135.1. NCBI lineage: Eukaryota > Viridiplantae > Streptophyta > Magnoliopsida > Malpighiales > Euphorbiaceae > Balakata > Balakata baccata. The sequence continues at coordinate 39,405 of CATIWF010086406.1, forward strand.
AAAGCAGAACATATATTTGGATTGATGGGAGCTCTAGGTCTCGATCAAAATTATAGATTTAAAAAATTTTTAATTTTACCGAAACATGCGATTAAATATTGCATGACATGAAAATACAGTTTTCATGTTAACTTTGAGCATTTATCCATAACTTTTAGCAAAACATATTTTGTAACCTTTATGGATAACATCTATTTTGCCAAGATCATCTCATGATTTTTAAGAACAAAATAGAAAATAAAAGGATTAAGACAAACCTTTTTATTACTGAGTTCACCAAAGTGCAAACTAAGTAAAAAGACCAAAAGTTTTAGTTACATTGATGAAACTCCTTTTGCTAGTCCCAAATATATAATCACAAATATCTCATTCTTGCAAATTTATAAGCTACTAATACTTTAGGAGATTTTCCTCAATATTTTCTTTCAATGTTTATACCATATGAGAGAAAAAAAGTTTTTGGAACAAAATCTAATTTTTTACTCTGAAGAATTTCGAAAAACAAGAAGAAGAAGATTAAAGAAGATTAAGTTTAAGATGAAGAAGAGAAAAAAATAATGGCCCAATGCCAACCAAAAATTCTCAACCTTGTTAAATAAGGTTGGTAGGCCAAAGAAAAAAAATTTTCTGACTTTTAATTTTTTTTAAATTAATTTTATTTATGATACAATAATGGTGCAATAATTGCATAACTCCTTTTCTAGCTACCACCATTAATCATAAAATCAACATTCTCTTCTATTATATATGGTATTATAAGAGAAATAGTTAAAATTAATCAATATTAATTTTAATTCAAAAAGTATAAGTGATTATTTCTAATTTAATTCTCAATTAAATTACTTCCCACATCTTAAATATAGACTAGACAAATAATTTATTTGGGTGTGACTTATAAAGTCAATAATTTTATCAGAATGGAAATATAATATTAACTCCTTAATATTATATTGGCACAATTTCTAAATTCCTCATATACCCGGATATATTAAATAACCTTTCGGAATTTTTCTTTTAATTACCAATAAAATCTCAAATATTAATTTGATCTCTAAATTATGATATTAAGCGCTCTCGTTATGATCCCGATATTGGTTAGGGTCACAGCGTGTCAAACCCTATTAGTTAATATACTAATGAGTGATAATTTGCGTTCTGATTAAAATAACACTTATCATTATTAATCTAATTAATAATTCAATCTTACATTGAATAAGTCATATTTCTTCTTGACTAGGAATTTATTTTATTAGAACCAAAATATCAACTCCATTAGGATCTTGCCCTAGTGCTACAGGGTAACGAGTCCTACTATTAGTAATCTCATGTCTCACTACATAACTAATTGTGCTGACTACGAGTCAGATTACCAAGCGCGGATAGCCCAGTACAAGACAAGAATACCTCCAAAGCTACCCATGAAAGGACATTCTTGACACCTCAAATCAAAGAACTTCGAGTCATATAAGACTCATATATTATAACCAAGATAATAACTGTTGACATATAGCAATATCTATGTAATTATTATCAGGCATCACTGTTTGGTACCCTTACTCTTTAAGAACCCACTGATTTATTTAGATATCATTATATCATAAAGAATGAGATTCCTCCTCAAAATAAACTGTGTGATAATGCATAATTCATTGTCCTATGTCGGTTATAAATATTTCTAAGATTATCCTTTACCATAGATATTTATCTCATTATTATCAATAATTTGATAATAAATTTTCTATAGATAATCAAAGAGCCGTATATTTCATAGTATATTTAACTACTGCATTTATAATTTAATCAATAACTTGAATATTTATTTATTATGAATCTGAAATATACATGTGTCCATTGTAGTATAATATTTAATATATAAAAAAACAGTGAATGCACTAGGGCATACACATCACTAATAACAAACTCTCACTTGCACTAGTGCCTTCACTATAGTATTTAAGACCTATCTTCTAAAGATGGTGGTCTAACTATGCTTGTGTCATAGGTTTCGTGAATGGATCAGCTGTATTGTCAGCTGATGAAACTTTCTGCACCGAGACATCACCTCGCCCAACTATCTCTCTTATTAAATGATAACACCGAAGTACATGTTTGAAGTTTTTGTGAGACCTTAGTTCCTTAGATAGTGCTATAGCCCCATTATTGTCACAATACAAAGGAATATGACTCTTAATAAATGGAACCACATCAAAATCTATTAGGAAATTCTTCAAAAACATGACTTCTTTGGCGGCATCTGAGGCTACTATATATTTGGCCTTTGTAGTAGAATCAACAATTGTCTTTTGCTTGGAACTTTTCCATACTACTGCTGCACCATTCAAGGTGAATACATGCTCTGATGTGGACTTCAATTCATCCTTATCTGATTGAATATCAAAATTTGTATATCTAACCATACTTAGATCGTCTCCTCCATAAACCAAGAAAAAATCTTTAGTCTTTCTCAAGTACTTAAAGATTGTCTTAACTGCTGTCTAATGACCTTCATCTAGATCAGATGGATACCTGCTAGTCAAGCTAACAGCAAAGGCTATGTCTGATCTGATGGGTTTTGAGCATGTATCATATACATATCACGTAGCGTAAAATAAAATATTTCAAAACCCGAATCAAAAGATTCTACTTATGCCAATTAAAACTAATTTAACCAAGGAAAATTCAGAAATTATACCTTTATAATTTCTTGATATTTCTTCAATTTTTCACCTTGTTGGATTGTAGCAAATCACAACAATCCAATCTTGGATTATCTCTAATAATATCCACGCAAAGATGAGAGGATGAAACCACTAGGGAGATGGATTGAATATACCTCAAAGTGCTAGCAATGGTGTATGTTCATTTGAGAAGAAAAATTAATGTCCTTAATTTTCTTGTTGTCTCTAAAAACTTTTCTTCTCCCAAAAATTTTTCCTTATCTATTTTCTGTCTTTTGGGATCTTTTAGATAAAAAAAAAATCAATTTCATAGAGCAAAAATTAAGAGAGAAAAAAATGAGAGTTATATAGGATAAATGGCCTTAATGGCCAATTTAAGGTCATTTGCGAGCCGCTGCGCCCGCCTGGGCTTACTGGACAGGCTAATCACAGCAGGCTTGTACGGACCCGTCAATCCCTAAACAATTTTTTTTCTCGTGATCTTATTGCGAACCGACTCAAAATAATTCTCTTATATTTTGGATCTCATCCAAAGCCATTTTACTCATTCTTTACATCTCCAATGTGTGTGACCCATTAGGTTCCCGGTTATGTTAGCCACTTAAGTTATCAAATAATTTAAGCAAGTCAAGAGCGGTATCTAGCAACACAATATGACTCCTAATTGAGCCAAAAGCCAGTGGTTTGACTACGAACCTTTCTATAGACAATTTATGTGCAATTTATCCTTTCACCATCCTATACCCCACTCGGTTCAGAGCATGGGCAATGTGTCAACTCCTGCTAGACTGACTATGTCACATCTAGCCCAATGTGTCAGCTCCTGCTAGATCTTATCCTTGGGACTCATTACTTTATTAGACATGCCTCTGAAGACCATCTTCAAAATGCTTCTGCTTTGGCTAGAGATTTTTGAGTAATGATCCCGACAAGAGGCCATGGGTATACTCTCCCTCTATCAGAAGCAATGAATCCTCTGTTAGCTATCCAATAACCTTCAAATACCTCAAGCTGTGCCCAATCACTATCCTATGAGCGACCTCTATAAGGTAACAAGGAATGGAATCAAAGCACAGAATTAGTATCCAAGATATCCTTGAGTACCTCAAGTCTAAGGATACATGCACCATTGCTATGATGAGACTATTATTGACATTTGAATAGATAATCCATATAAACGTCTCATAGCAGGTCATCCAATGTACTTGACTACTCTTAGCAAGCATCTACATATTAACTTTGAACATCTCATGCTCACGGCTTATGAGATCTACTGCTTGATCTAATTAAGGAGTATAACATGTGCTACTTTGTTTGGATCAACAATGTCTTGTCTTGTTGATCCTATGACTAGGGTTAATTTAGATACTAACATAATTACACATTATAGGAATCTCATTATCATGATCCCATCATGATTTCCTTCATACTATGTTTCATATCATAGACTTTCATTAATGAGTTTAAAATCTATATCAATTCATATGCAAATGAATAATAATATAATGAAAGAATGTCTTTATAAATGTGTACACTAAGTGCCCAATGCGATTGCCTTTTGGCCACATCTCTAACAATCTCCCACTTGTACTAAAGCCAATTGCCATTGTACATTACACTATAGTCGAGGATATGACTATCATATTCCTTTTGGCGTTTTGGTCTAGTGACTCGATCAAATATTTTCTGACCAGTGGGAACTCTTTCTCTCTTTACATCACGTCTACCATTGATTTCTCTAATCAATTGATAACGTTGAGTACATGTTTAGACCTTTTGATGAGACCATGACTCCTTTGCATATACAATGGCTCCATTGTTGTTCCTGATGGATTTTGATCATGTATCACATACATATAACGCAGCGGAAAACAAAAATTTTTAAAACCCGAATCAAAGATTTATACATGTGCCAATTAAAACTAATTTAACCAAAGAAAATTCAGAATTTATACCTTTATAATTTCTTGATTTTTCTTTAACTTCTCACCTTGTTGGGTTGTAGCAAACCACAACAATCCAATCTTGGATTGTCTCTAACAAT
>CATIWF010086407.1:0-10791 GCA_949630135.1 Balakata baccata
TTAAGTACCTCAAGTCTAAGGATACATGCACCATTGCTATGATGAGACAATCATTGACATTTGAATAGATAATCCATATGATTGTCTTATAGCAGGTCATCCAATGTACTTGACTACTCTTAGCAAGCATCCACATGTTAATGTTGAACATCTCATGCTCACAGCTTATGAGATCTACTGCTTGATCTAATCAAGGAATATAACATGTAATTAAATAATAATATTAGCATAAAAAAAGGCATGTTGGTGGTGGGAAAGGCTCAGCCTTAAAGCTGCCCTCTTTTTGTCTTCAATTAGAAAACTTGCTCCTCTTCCCTTCATTCTTTCTCTCAATTTTTTTCTAGCAGCAAGACTAGGAAAAAGAACATCTAAAGGTTAGTTTATCACCATGAATTGCTAGTATTAATTTATGATTAATAGAATATAATTTAGAAGGTGCAAACTACTTGTTTTCCATGGGTAAGCTATTTAGAGTCCCGTTTTCTTTATGTTAAAGGCCGAATCTAAAGAAACACCAAACATAACACTTGTAGTTTCTTATCTTAGGTTTATGGATATATAAATAGTTTTACATGATTTGTTGTCTATGAAAAGATATTGACATATCATTTTGATTGGTTCGATTGTGGAACCTAGCTAAATCACTTGCTGTTTTAATTATTTTTCTATATGATGAACGCAGTAATTGAGAAAACCAAAAACATCTGTGTTATATAGCTTTATATTAAATTTTAGTACTAGATTATGGGCGGATGTTGAGTTATGGGCAAGAGAATCATGTCTGTTCCACATTTGAGCTGCCTGCTTAGTGTCCTATGCAGGTCTAGTTAGTTGTTTTCCTTATTTTGAGCACCTTATAGACATAATATGTAAATGGTTAAAACACAGAAATTATAGGTACATGTCTTAGCTAAATTGTGGCACAAACATCACTTCAATATGTTATGTAGTTTGTGAGTTATGGCCTTCAAAAATAAAACCTATCATATTGGAGAACCTTAGAACCAGAATGGATGAAAGTTTTCAACATGAAAAATTTTCCATTTTAATTATCTTTGTTCATACAAAGTTTCATAAAAATATAACTTATACATTATAAGTTATGAAGATGCAAATTTGGTGTCCCAAAACTGCCTAAGGGCAGAAAATAGAACGTTCATATAAATTGCATCAAAAATTCCATAATGGTCTAATTATTCTGAAATTTAGATATGATATATCCCTACATGTTAGCATTAACTAGAAATATGAATAATACAAATTGGACTAGTATAGAAAAAGTTATACGCTACTGAACATATGAAGGTCACACTGCCATAATACCAAACCCTAGTTAGTGGTCCATATTATGCATATTTCAATTTGTTTAAGTTTCACTAAGTTTATTTAGCTACCAATTGACTAAGTATACATTCAATTAGGCTCATATCATATTAAAGACTCCTATGGAAGTGAAAGACAATAAGTTAGAAGCTCAATATCAAAAGAAAATGTGAGTTTAATTATCAAATGATTTCTCTAGTACGTGTGATTGTTGTATCTTACGTGCAATCTGACTTGGCTTGCTGTTATATGAATTACATGATTACTATGGTATAGCTATGATATGAAAAAGTAACGGATGACTTAAATGCATGGTTATATGGTTGTGTTTTCTTACATGAAAATGATTGACGATTTAATATGCGAATGTGATACAAATGCAATGGTAAAGAAATGATTGTTGCAAATGCATATGCATATGGACTTTAAAAGGCATTGTGACTAGCTAAATCACATTATAAAGCAAAAGAAGAGGCCTACGGCCCAAACAAATGTTCAAAAGTAAAAGAAAAGGCCAATGGCCTAACAAATGTACAAATGATCAAGCTAGCTAGCAAATACAAATGTTCATATGGAAAGCCGGGACAATGTCTGTTTAGCCTGGTCACAACAAAAAGAAAATGACATAAGCATAAGCAAATGAAATGTTTACATGATTTAGTATTATTTATATTCATATGATATTGATAAATAGAATGACATGTAAAATGTGTATGAATGACAAATTATTACTTGTAATTGTGATTGGCTTGGTACTTTAGAAAGCTTTTGATAATTATTCTCATTGAGTCGCAACTCACCAAATTACATCATTTTTCAGGAAAAGTCAAGTAATTCGGAGGTGCATACCATATAGAAGATATGGATTACAGGTCATCGGCTGAGCTCACTAATCTCTCTCCTTGCATTTCACATATGTAAATGGACATGTCTTTTATGTTTTGGACTATATGTCTACATATGTATAATATAGTGAATACGCAGTGATGTGATACATATATTATGTATATAGACAAGCTATTATACTTTACTAAATTGTTAAATGCTACAAAGTGGTACTATTATATGATTAAAAAAAACTTTATCCCTCGTTATAAACAGAACTCTGTCTTATTCTATGCAATATACGATAGCATGATATAAGTATAAGTAATATCCATAGGTATAAGGTGTTACACATAGTCAAATCACTAACTTTTCGGTCATTTGAGGGTCATGATGTGTTACTAGATATCGCTCATGACTTGCTCAAATTAATTGTTAATTTGAGTGGCTAACATAACCTAGAACCTAATGGGTCACACACTTTGAATGTGTGAAGGAGGAATAAAATGGCCTAGGATAGGATACAAAATTATGAAAAAATTATTTGGGGTCGAATCATGATGGGATTGTGAAAAAATTCTGAAATAGAAAACTTGCTCGGGTCATGGGCCTGCGAGGGGGCTGCCTGCCCATGCATACATCAGCATGCTGTATTGCAAAGTTTGGTCAATTTTGGCCAAACTTCCCTTTTAGCCCCTCAACCCTATTTTGGCAATTTTGCAATATTTGGGCAGCCCTAAGATGTTTAGGAAACACCTATAAATTGGTTTTTCTACTTGGAAAAAATCCTAGCCTTCAAGAAAACTAATTGTTAATTTTCTCTATACTTTTCTCATAGAATAATTATTTTGCTAGTATAAAATAATTATTCAAGGCCATTCCCTTAAAGGTTTTCTTCTTTAATCATGTGGATTACCATGGGCTTGGTATGTTGTGGTTTGCAATAACCCAACATGAAGAGAAGGTAGAAAAACTCAAGAACACAAAGGGTAAATCTTCAAACCTATTATTTCGGTTAATTAATTTTGATGAAACAAGTTGTATCCTTTGGCTCGGGTTTCAATTTTTTTTTATTTCCACTGCGTTTAATGTATGAGATACTATTGGAGTTTGCACATGCATCTCATACACATTACGCAGTGAAAATAAAATTTTACAAACTCAAAGAAGAAGAATCAACTTATGTAGCCATAAACAATTAAAACTATATAATAGCAAAAGTATATCACCTTTCAAAATGAGTACCTTTTCTTTGATTGTCTTCCTTACCGGGTTATTGCAAAGCATAGTAATCCTTTAGGATCACCTCTAATGGTATCCATGCGAAGGAGAAATGAGAAAACCATTTAGGGAATGTATTGGATTAATCTATTGTGCTAGCAATAGAATTAATCCTTGAGAGAAGATGAGAGGAATTAACTCTTTAATTCTCTATGTAGCAGCTTTTGAAATAGTATGAAAGAGGTCTATTTATAGTCCACATCGAATTAAGGTTTGCAACCCTTGATTATAGAATCCTAATCAGATTAAAATTTCCAATCTATCACATGTTCCGATCGGGAAACTGCCCATGTCGAGCAAGTCCCGGTTGGGAAACCACCTTTCCTGATCGGGACTTGGTTCTGTTTAAATCAGTAGTTAAGTTTAGACTTGGATTTTCTCCTTCATACCTTCAATGTATGTGATCCATTAGGTTCTCGGCTATGTTGGCCATTCGAATTAATACTTAATCTTGAGTAGATCATGAGCGGTATTTAGCAATACATAATGACCCCCAATTAGCTAGAAACTAGTAGTTTAATTATGAACCTTTCCATAGACAATTATTCTTACAATTCGTCCTTTCACCATTCTATACCCCACTCAGTTCAGAGCATGGATTTGGTGTCAGCTCCCATTAGACTGACCACATCACATCTAGTCCGAGTGATGTTAGATCTTGTCCTGAGACTCATTACTTTTACAGACATGTCACTGAAGACCATCTTTATGATATTTCTACTCTAGCCAGAGATTCCTAAGTACTGATCTTGATAAAAGGCCATAGGTATACCCTCCTTCTATCAAGAGTGATGAATCCTTTGTTGGCTCCTCAACTACCTTCGAATACCTTAAGCTATATCCAATCACCACCCTATGAGTGACCTCTCTTGAGGAAACAAGGAATAGAGTCAAAGTACATGATTAGTATTTAAAATAATTTTAAGCACATCAAGTCTATGGATACTTGCACCAAAGCTATGATGAGATTGTCACTGACAAAGAATAGAGGATTCATGTGATGGTCTCATATTAGGTCATCTAATGAACTTGACTACCTTAACAAGCATCCACATGTTAACTCTAGATAACTCTTGTCTATAGATTATGAGATCTAATTAAGCTATATCCAATCAAGGAGTATAACCTGTGCTAGTCTATCTAGATTAACAATGTCCAGTCTTGTTAATCCTATGACTAGGGACAATTTAGATATAACTATAATATCACATGATAGGAATCTTAATATCATGATTTCCTTTATGCTATGTTTATATTATGGAATTCATCAATTAATTTAAGATCCAATCCACTCATAACACAAATGAATATCAATTAGGTGAAGATGACTTTATTCATAAATAATGAGTTTGTACAATAAGTGCTAAAGGTGATTGCCTTTAGAGTACTTCTCTAACATACTTCTACTTGCACTAAAGCCAATCGCCTTTATATCTAATACCATAGGCAAGTATATGAAAGTCATACTTCTTTTAGGGAAGTGGCTTTGTGAGTTGATTAGTAATATTCTAATTAATGGGCACTCTTTCTACCTTTACATTACCTCTACCTATGATTTCTCTAATCACATGGTAGCGTCTGAGCACATGTCTGGATCTTTGATGAGACCATGGCTCCTTTGTTTATGCAATGACTCCATTGTTGTCATAATATAACTGTATTAGATCAACAATGCCGAGAACCACTCCTAGCTCTATTGTGAACTTTCTTATCCAAACCGCTTCCTTGGCTACCTCAGTAGCTGCTATGTATTCTGCTTCAGTTGTAGAATCTGCAGTCGTTTCATGTTTGGAACTTTTCTAACTGGCTGCACTACCATTTAGTGTGAATATATAACCTGATTGGGATTCAGAGTCATCTCTATCAGTTTGGAAGCTAGCATCTGTATACCTGCTTACTTGAAGATCTCCATCTCCATAAACAAGAATACGTCCTTAGTCCTTCTCAAGTAGTTAAGGATATTCTTAACAACCACCCAATGACCCTCACTAGGGTTAGATTGGTATTTACTTGCAACACTCAGAGCATATGATACATCTGGTCTAGTACATATCATAGCATACATGATTGATCCCGTAGCCGAAGCATATGGGTTCAAACTCATACGAGTCCTCTTGTCTTGTGTCTTTGGACACATGGACTTTGAAAAGGTAAATCCTTTCTTGGACTGTTCTATGCTAAATCTCCTTAGCATCTTATCTATGTATATATACTAAGAAAGACAAGCAACCTCCTAGATCTATCTTTATAGATCTTTATCCCCAAGATGTAGGTCGCATCTCTAAGATCTTTCATGGAGAAATTTTTGGAAAGCCAAACTTTTATGGCTTGAAGAACGGAGACATCGTTTCCCATAATTAGTATGTAATCTTCATACAATATGCCCACTAACCTTCTTGTACACATAAGGTTCATTTGGATTTAGTGAGAAACCAAACTCTTTGATTGTCTCATCAAATCGGATGTTCCAATTCCTTAAAGCTTGCTTCAATCCATAAATGGATCTTTGAATCTTGCATACCTTTTCACCATCCTTAGATGTGAAGCCCTCTGGTTATGTCATGTACACATCCTCGGTAAGGTTTCCATTCAGGAAAGCCGTTTTCACATCCATTTGCCATATCTCATAATCATAATGAGTAGCAATGGCTAGGAGTATTCTAATGGATTTAAGCATAGCTATTGAACTAAAAGTCTCGTCATAGTCAATTCCTTGTCTTTAACGATAACCTTTAGCTACTAGCCTAGCTTTACGGGTAACCATATTATGCTCCATGTTACTCTTCTTCTTGAAGACCGACTTGCACCCTATAGGTTTTATCCCTTTGGATGGGTCAACCAAGGTCTATACCTGGTTTTCGTACATGGAATCCATTTCTGATTTCATGGCTATTAGCCACTTGATAGATTCTGAACTGTTTAGAACTTTTTCATAAGCAGTGGGCTCATCATCTTCTATGAGCAAGATATCATTCCGATCACTTATGAGAAATCCATATCTCTCAGGAGCGGAATGTATCCTATTAGATCTACAAAGATCTTGTGTATTAGAAGGTATAGGAATTACTTCATCTTCTTGAGTAACAGGCTTAGGTTCATGCAGTTGATCTGCATCTACTAGAGCATCTTGAACTTCTTCATTTCAATCATGCTCCCACTATCTCCTTTTAGAAGAAACTCTTTCTTTAAAAAGGTCGCATGCTTTGATACAAATACCTTTTGTTCCAAAGGATTGTAGAATTGATATTTAATCGTTTCTTTAGGATCTCCTACAAATAGACATCTGTCAGACTTAGCATCCAGCTTGTCTAACATTGTCCGCTTCACATAAGCTGGGCAACCCCATACTTTCATGTAAGAAAGTACATGCTTTTTACCTTTCCATATCTCATATGTAGTAGTATCAACTGTCTTAGAAGGGTCTCCATTTAATATATAAACAATAGTCATTAGTGCAACCACAAAATGATTTAGGGAGTTCTTCTAAGCTCATCATTGACCTTACCATGTCTAACAAGGTTCGGTTTCTCCTTTCAGCCACATCATTGTGTTGTGGTGTAAAGGGTGGAGTCCATTGGGATAAAATCCCATTATCCCTAAGATAAACCTGAAATTCTTGGCTAAAATATTCACCACCTCGATCAGATCTAAGTGTTTTAATACTTCTGCCAAACTGTTTCTCTACTTTGTGTCTAAATTCTTCGAATATTTCAAATGCATCAGACTTATATCTCATGAGATACACATACCCAAATCGTGAATAGTTATCAGTAAAGGTAACGAAGTAAGGATAACCACCTCTAGTGTGTATAGACATTGGGCCACATACATTTGAATGTATTAGGTCCAATATCCTAGTGGTATGTTCACCCTTTCCACTAAAAGGTGATTTTATCATCTTGCCTAATAGACAAGATTCGCAAGTGTCATATGATTCATAATCAAATGACCCTAAACTACCGTCTTTATGTAGTTTAGTTATGCGCCTCTCATTTACATGGCCAAAGCAATAGTGCCACATGTATGATGGTTTGGGTTTATCCATTTTTATTCTTTTATTATTGTCATCAATATTGTAAATAGAACTAAACATGTCAAGAATATAAATTCCATTGCACAAAGTTCCAATACCATAAAGAATATCATTTAACATTATTGAGCAACCATTGCTATTAATTGTTAAATCAAATCCACTTCTATTTAAACTAGAAACAGAAATTATATTCACAGTCATTGCTGAAACATAAAAGCAATTATCTAATTCTATTACAAGCCCACTTCGAAGGGCCAAAATATACGTTCCTACAGCTAAGGCAACAACTCTTGCTCCATTGCCAATATATAGGTTTGACTCTTCCTTCTTGAGCTGTCTACTATTTCTTAGGCCTTGCATAACAGTACATATATATGAGCCACATCCGGTATCCAATACCCAAATATTATTGTTAGAAATAGTGTGGATATCAATGATGAAAATACCTAAAGTAGATGGGGCATCAGATGCCTTTTCTTCAAGAACTCTAAGTAGGCCTTGCAGTTCCTCTTCTAATGGCCATCCTTGCCACAATGGAAGCAAGTCTCTTTTGGGGCAGTCTCTTTGGTCTTCTTCTTTGCCACACCTCCCTTAGGCTTTGTGGACTTATTCTTCTTATTATTCTTTTTCTTTGAACCAGAAGAGTCCATCTTCATTATAGCCTTACTGTGCTTCTTGACATATGGCTCAGCTGTCTTGAGTGTGTTGTTCAACTCAAGAATAGTGGTGGAAATATGGTTCATCTTATAGTTAAGAACAAAATATGCATAACTATCAATCAAACCACTAATAATTAAGTCTATACTTAATTCATGGTACATCACAAATCCCAAGGCAGCCAACCTCTCAATGTAGCTATTCATCTTCAGTGTATGTTGCACTGGAGATGTCTCCTCAATCATCTTGGAGCGGAAGAGCAACTTAGAGATATCGAACCTTTTAGATCGTGCTTGGTCATTAAGATGCTCCCTAAGATGATATACCATGGTATTTGCATCCATAGCCTCATGTTGCTTCTGCAACTTAGATGACATAGTGGCAAGCATGATATAGCTTGCCATCTCACTATTATCAAGATGCTTCTTATAAGCCTTCTTATTCCCATAAGTACGATAGTTTAGGTTTATCCATTTTTATTCTTTTATTATTTTCATCGATACTATAAATAAAAATAAACTTATCAAGAATATAAATTCCATTGTACAAAGTTCTGGTACCATAAAGAGTATTATTTAACATTATTGAGCAACCATTGCTATTAATTGTTAAATTAAATCCACTTCTATTCAAACTAAAAACAAAAATTATATTCGTAGTCAATGCTAGAACATAAAACAAATTATCTAATTCTATTACAAGCTCACTTGGAAGGGTCAAAACATACGTTCCTACAACTAAAGCAATAACTCTTGCTCTATTGCCAATATATAGATTTGACTCTGCCTTCTTATGTTTTCTATTGTTCCTTAGGCCCTGCATATATGTGAGCCACAACCAATATCTAATACTCAAATTTTATTACTAGAAACAGTGTGAATATTAATAACAAAAATACCTGAAGTAGATGGGCATCAGATGCCTTATTCTTCAATGACTCCAAATAGGCCTTGCAGTTCCTCTTCCAATAGCCATCCTTGCCATAATGGAAGCAAGTCCCTTTTGAGACAATCTCTTTGGCCTTCTTCTTAGCCACGCCTCCCTTAGCCTTTATGGACTTCTTCTTTTTACTATTCTTCTTCTTTGAACTAGAAGATTTCATTAGCATTATAGCCTTACCGTCCTTTTTAACAAAAGGTTTAGTTGTCTTGAGCATATTGATAAACTCGAGCATATTGATAAGCTCAGGCATAGTGGATGTAATCTTATTCATCCTATAGTTAAGCACAAAATGTGCATAACTATCAGGCAAGCTGGTGAGAATTAAGTATGTAGTTAAATCATTATCCATAACAAACCCTAATTGCCCTAGGGTCTCAATATACCCATTTGTCTTTAGTGCGTATTGCACTAAAGATGTCCCCTCAACCATCTTTGAGTGGAAGAGCCGCTTAGAGATCTCGAACCTTTTGGATCTAGCTTGCTCATCAAAGAGCTCCCTAAGATGATAGACTATGGTATTGACATCCATAGCCTCATGCTGTTTTTAAAGCTCAGATGACATAGAGTATCTCATATATACTTACCTAACATCGCCTCCTATTTACATTGACCTTGAGTTAGGTAAACAAATCAATGAAATTGGTTAAAACCAATCCATTAATTATGAAATCATATTTCAATGGTTCAAACATATTCTTATAGAACAGGCTTGAGTCAGCTCAAAAATTGAACATCTAGAAGAACTCTGGTTCTCCCCACATTAATAGAAGGTGTTAGTCTTAAGTATTATTTATTGAGAGAGTTTATTAATTAAGTCTCATCATGTTATAGCATGCATAACATACATCCATTCATCACATAGACATACATTTGATAGTTACTTTAACTACATGGAACGATTATGGACAATCTAACATCAATCCCTTGAGCCATGGAAGGATTGACTAGGTCTATCCTAAGTATATGCATGAATTACAACCCAAATAGAAATCAAATTCCTATTTCTAACTCTTCTTATTTTATGCAACATCTCCTTACTTCTTGCTCCTTTTACATCTCCATTATATCCTAATCCTATGCAATCTAATTACATAATTCAAAATAGAATACCTCAATTTATATTTGAGGGGAGTGAGATGAGAAGAAAAATACATGAGAAAGAAAAGAGAGGCAAGACCCTATTTACCATAAAATAAAATAATCATGCATGCTTGTAATACCTTATACCTATGGATATCACTTATACTTATATCATATTGTCGTATATAGCATAGAATAGGACATAGTCCTGTTTATAATGAGGGAAAATTTTTTTTTTTGAATCATATAACATTATCACTTTGCAATATTTGACAGCTCAGCTAAGCATCACATCCTGATTATAAATCTAATATATCATATATGTTAACAATTCAGACATTAAGTTCAATTATTTCAGTTACACAGGTTGAAGCCAAATACACATTTACACACTATTACATATTTACTAATTTATACATATGTGGATAGACAACCCAAAATACAAATGTCATGTACCTATACATATGTGCAATGCAAGGAGAGAGATTGGTGAGGCTTGGCCGGTGACCTATGATCCATGTCCTCTATATGGTATGCACCTCCAAATTGAGCTAATTACTCTTCTTTGCCTGAAAGATGATGCAATTTGATGAGTTGCAACTCAATGAGAATAATTATCAAAAGCTTTCTAAAGTACTAAGTCAGTCACA
>CATIWF010086412.1:0-12503 GCA_949630135.1 Balakata baccata
CATTTTTATCATATTACCAATATTGCCTAAACAATCACCAAAAAGGGAGGGGGGGGGGGGGGATGAATTGGTGGGAAGTTAAAAAATTTGCACTTACAAGATAGTAAAAGAAAAGGAGAAGATTGAGACACGAATTTTATAGAGGTTTGGGTGTTAACTAACCTTACTCCTCTTCCCAACTTAGATTGGGTATTCACCAATCTAATCACTTAGATTACAATATAAAAATTTTTCCCTTACTAATTTCCACCAGTATAAGTTCCTCCTTTGGTCTTCATCTTTCATCATCCAATTTGTTAGTCCCTAGTGTTTCAACTGTGAGGGATTCAATTATCCCTTTTAAGGCTACCATGCATGCTTCTGTAGCTACCTTCCTATCACCCTAAGTGACAATCTCCCCAAACTTCATTGGGATCTTTATCGTTAAGTACCGAATATCAGTACTGGTGCTAGTATCATAGAGGAACTGTAACATCCTCAATATAATTAGAACTTCCTCTAATTATACTAAAGGATATTACCATGCATGAGCTTTAAAACAAGTTCAATTGTAAACCCTTTTAAGTACCATGACCATGATATCTTGATAAAATAAATAAATAAAAATAAAATATTCATACATGATTAAATAAAAACTTCCATACTTTGAGCAAAATAAAATATAATGGCTCGCACTAGCCAAAGCTTTACAAAATAAGAAGAGTTACAAATTTACATGTCCTTTATGACTAAGGCATGTACAAGTGTAACTACACCCAATCCAAAATACAAAATTAAAACCAAGAACATATCACCAATCCTAAGGTTTGTCCTTTGAATCCTTAGCGGGCTCGTCCTCTTGGTTAACTCTTCAAAAGCTCCAAAATTGCGTGTGAGACAAAACACCTACACACTAAGTAAACTTTGCTTAGCGGTACATATAAATATAAAAATATACCATAAACAAATCACCTCCTATGATGTCTTTTTCACAATATATATATAACCATAACCATCTCATAAAAAAATAATAAAAATAATGCAGCAATGCATACAAATTCCAAACATTCCAATCTCTATCGAGCTCTCCTAGTTGAGAGTGTACACACAAAACCCCTCAGCTAGTAACATAAAGACCAAAAGTGCTCACACAAGCTTAAGACTCCTCGAACCTTCTACCATGATGCCATGCTCTATTCTATCCTATCAGTAAACAACCATAACACAAGCACAATAGTCTCAACTAACATATCACATATCAATCATCTTGAAAATTACCATTAACCAAATTATTAATTTCTCTTGTTTCAAATATGTCAACCATGTTCCTATATCCTTTTTAACATTTAGTGTCTTAAAAATAAATAACCACATTTCGTTTCATTTATAACTATTTCGTTAATTACTATCAATCATATTATCAATTCAACATTTAAACACATCAACAAAACATTGACATAATTTTATATGGCATCCACACAATACACTTATGAAGATTGTTATAAGAATATGTACATAATTCTACCAAAAAGTGCTCTTTGACCCCCATGACCGGGATTGAGCTTAGTCTCTTCCTCGTGGTTGATTTATTCCTTCCAAACCAACACCTAAAACCCAATTCAGCCGAACCACTTCACACATAAATTCTACTTTTCCTTGTTAATTTGTTACTAATTTTCACTTTTTAGCCTTTAATCAAGCCTTAAGCCTTCAATTTCCATAAAAAAAATGAAAAGAATAAAGAAACTCTAGAATGAGATAGCTTGAGTGGGACGACAGTAGAGAAGGAGTATGGGGTAGAAATGAGATAAGAATAAGATTTAAGTTTTGATGGAGAAAAAGTATGCCCACTTTTGTCTTTTATCTAATAATTAGTAAATTCATTAATTTAGTGGAGGATGAGGTGGAGGCATGCATGTGAGGTTTTTCTTTCTCTTTTTTTTTTTTTTAATTTTATCTTTGTCTTATTTTATGAACATATTCAATGCATGTGTACACATATCCAATGAATGCCATCTTTCATCAATTTGGAAGTGTGTTAATTTGCATGCTTTCCACGTGGAAGACATGCATTTGCATATTTTTTTTTATTAATCTTTCTTATAATTAATAATATGTAAAATTCTAATTAAATCCTATTTTTAATTTATTTTTTTGTTCTATTTCATCCAAATCTACAATTCCACTCAATGAATTATTGATAAATATTTTTAGTTTAATTTATCACTTTTATTAGATTTAAAATTAGATTTTGGTCATTTCAGCGATATTTCAATAGCTAACGCACTCAGTTTCAAATCAATATAGTGTGTCTGGTCTCGAAATGCATGCATTTATTAGTATCCAAATTAGCGGTCACTTTGCATGGACTTCCTTCTCCTTTTTCACTTCGTGTGGACTTCCTTCTCCTTCCGCCATGTCATTCGAATCAGCCTCCATACTTGTTTGTATGCCTAAGAGTTGCTAGAGTAAGCTCTTGTCAGAGTCATATAGGACAAACTAGGTTTGCATGATATGCCCATACCCCTATTTGGGTCTAGAACTGTCTAAACCTAGACTTTGATATGAAAATGTAACATCTTTAATACAATTAGAACTTCCTTTAATTATACTGAAGGATATTACCATACATGAGCTTTAAAATATGTTCAATTGTAAAACCTTTTATGCACCATGACCATAATGCCTTGATAAAATAAATAAATAAATAGATAAATAAAAAATAAAATATCCATACATGTTCAAATAAAAACTTTTGTACTTTAAGCAAAATAAAATATAATGGCTCGCACTGGCCAAAGCTTTACAAAATAAGAAGAGTTATAAATTTACATGTCCTTTATGCCTAAGGTATATACAAGTATGGCTACACCTTACCCCAAAATGCAAAACCAAAGTTTAAAAGAAAGCCAAGAACAAATCACCAATCCTAAGGTTTGTCCTCTGATTCCTTAGTAGGCTTGTCCTCTTGGTTAACTCTTCGAGTGCTTCAAACCTACGTGTGAGACAAAACACCTTCACACTATGCAAACTTTACTTAATGGAACATATAAATACATAATCCACATTATATCCATGTGGAAGACATGCCTTTGCATTTTTTTTATTAATCTTTCTTATAATTAATAATATGTGAAGTTCCAATAAATCCTTTTTTTTCTTTTAATTAATTTTTTTGTTCTATTGAATCCAAATCTACAATTCCACTCAATTAATTATTGATAAATATTTTTATTAGATTTAAAATTAGATTTTGGTCATTTCAGCAATATTTTGATAGCTAACGCACTTGATTTCAAATCAATACGGTGCGTTCAATCTCAAAATGTGTGCATTTATCGGTATCCAAATTAGCGGTCATGAACGACCTATTGAGAATGGCATTGTAGGAAAAAGGCCGGTCTACTACCATAAAATTTATAAAGAAATCTTGATATTTGTTATTTTCTCTAATCTAAATAGTCATCCAAAGCTTCAAGGTCCTCACGTGGATGCTTTACAGTGCCTTTCAACTGTAAGTTCATAAGCTCAACACTTTGGAGCCAACACGAACACTTCGTCAATTAGAACTACTATGCATCCTTATGATTCTTCAAAACTTTCAACGACTATTGAGATTGATCGCTAAAGTAAACAGAACATAAACAGAGAATGAGAAGAGAAGAAGAGGTGTTTAGGCAAACATCATACTTAGTATTCAAAGTAGTTACTTCTTACTTACATCCTATCTTCTCAAACCAAATGAAAAGGTATATATAGGCTAAGGGCAGATGACTAAGACGTCATTGCTTACATAATTGATTCCTAAACAGGAAAAGTAAATAGGAAAAGTACACAGTAACAAGATAAAAAGGAAGGCGCACTAACACACATAGTACAAACAGTAAATACTATTTTACACTGTGTAGTCACTTATTCAAACTGAGATGGCCGACAAGAGGAAGTGGGAATCTGCTTTTGTACTAGGGAGAGTACATATTCAAATCCTCTAGGGCCACAGGGGAATCTAGTTGGGGCCAGCTGTCTAGATCAGGTGGTTCTAGTAACAAGTTGGGCTGAGGAGATTAGGCCGAACTGTGCTGAACTGGATTGGACTGAGTCGGAGGAATCATAACATCTCTATCTTCTCGGTTGAGGTCATTGAAATAACCAAGAGGAGGTCGATGATATTGGGCCTGAAAAGAACTGATTTGGACTTAAACTGGTGAAGGCTGAGAGACTTCATCATAAGGGTCTTGAGAGTCTTGATCAGGAGGATCCATAGGTTCATCTTCATCACGAAGACGAGGCTTGAGCTGAGGAGGCCATGGAACCATTCTGACTCTTTGAGTAATGTCAGGGCCAATGGAAGTGAAACTTGGAGGAGGAAAATTTCCAAAATTATTGAGGCGACATAGTTCTTGATTCAGAGAGAGTCTGATAGAATCAATCTGAGTGGGAACTGGATGAGAGATGACTTTCCAAAGTTGCAAGTGTCCAAGTGCCACTGTTGTCTGAGTGCCTAAGACATGAGTGTAAGGACGATGGAATATGACAATAGTTATGATGTCTGCAGTTGGTTGAAAAGGATGATCTGAGATTAGATCTACAAATAATCTTTTCTAATATGAGAGAGGCTGAAACCAAGTGAGGAACTTAATCTGAGGAGACTGGAGGTTGTCTCTGTTGCATAGAAATGGTAGGAATGGAATGATCTGGAATTGAACTTCATGATAGTACAGTGTAGATTGACACCATAGATACCATAATTGTTCAATGAGCATGGGCTGAGTACCCATTTGATAGACGATCACCCAAGGTTGTTCTGCCGGAAAATAGATCATCTCTCTTGGAAGACCAAGAGAATTCTGAAACATAGCAAGGTATGTAAACAACATATTTTAGGCGAAACTATGAATAGGACGAAGATCTGGTCCTCTGGGACATGATGGAGGAAAGTCTGGAATTGTGTGAACTGATGGAGTGGAGCTTGAGGAAGCTGCTGTGATAACTGAGCTGCTGCTGGATGCCATGAATATGAGAGGAATCTCAAGTGAAGGAGTAATGAGAGAAGCTTGTTTTGGTCTGGATAGGAAATCAGGAATGAGGTTCTTGTCTCCTTTTATATGTTGAACTTCAAAACTGGAGTTGGGGATGTGGAATAGTTTTTTGTCTGAAGTTTAGCATACGTGGAAAGGAAGAACAATCCATGATCACTAGAAAGTGATGACCAATCAGATGGAATTCAAACTTCTTTATGGCATTCTTAACGGCTAAGATTTCTTTAAAGGTTGAGTGATAGTGAAGTTCACTCTCAAGTGTCCACTAGCGTAGCCATAGATTTCTTTCTTATCTACAATCTATTCAAAAAGAACTGCTCCCCAATGTTCATCAGACGCGTCAGTCTGCAATATTCTTTTTCCAGTAGAAGGAATCTGCAAGTGGGGAAGAGTTTGAGTCACAGACTTCAGTGCTTGTACTGATTTAGTGTGAGCTGTCGACCATGGAGGTGGATTCTTTTTCAGGAGCTGATAGAGAGGCTTAGTCAGCTTACTGTTGTCTCAGCAGTCCGTCTTCCTATGCGGATCCATTGGGCTTGTTCGCTAATTTGCAGCCTCCGATTTCTCATCAGCCAGTTTACACACCGGCCCCAAGAAATCAGCCCTCTCAAGCAGAAATGGAAAGACTTGGCCTAGCCTAGGTGGAGGTAAAGGTTCTTTTGGTTTTAGGATGGATTGATAACAGGGTAAAGGGATCTTTGGTTTAGGAGGTATTTGGTAACATGGTAATGGTCGAGGAGGTGGTGAAGGTGGTTTTTCTTCTGGGAAATCATCACCCCATGAAGGAGGAGGTGACGGTGTAGGTAAAGGGTTGGTGTAGTGAGAAGGTGCAGAGTAGGACACTAAGAGAGACTTTGACTGGTTGAAGCTCCTTGACCGAGCCCTTTAGTGCTTTGAAAACATCCATGCTCATTAAGTTCACTACACTATTATTGTCGATCAGTATCCTTTTAAGCAGAATATTGTGTATTCTACAATCGATTACCAAAACATCCTCGTGACTAGCTTGGATCCACTCGCCATCCTTGATGTAAAAAGTTACTGAATTCAAAATTGGCTTTTTACTGATGGAGTAGGTCCCAAAGGTGCGTTGTTTTTTTGTTGCATATTTACTCCTCCTATAATGACATTGATCATCGATGAAGGTTCCCTATGTGATTTTTCTCTTGTCATTAAGGGGATCTATCTCTCCTTTGCTCTTGACCTTAAGATTTAACGTCTTTTTTCAGAGCACCTCTATGTATGAGTCTTTCCATTTCATCCTTTAATTGCTAGCAATCTTCTGTATCATGATCGTGATCTTTATGAAAATCACAATACTTGCTTTGGTCTCTCCGGTTTGTATTCTTTGCATTAATCTTTAGTGGCCATCTCACCTTTTCTCCTATTTGCTTTGCTGCTATTAGAACCTGACTATTAACCTTAGGGTGATTGCTCTCTATTTTGATCTAGATAATCAAATCAACTGTCACTAACATTGTCATTGAGTGTTGTTTTGATAGTGTTCAAAGTTTCAGCACATTTGGTTATAAATTCCTCATTAAACAAGTTAAGCATTTCTCGGAGATGCGTAACTCCCGACCGAGACTCAAGTACAAATCAGGAAATGTATGTCCAGAATGGAAAACACTGCATTCTGATATTCCAAAGTTCCAAAGCAGAAGTAGACTAGGGCAGGACATGTCCCGACTGGGACATACCATTTCCAGACCGGGGCATGTTATAGTCCGATCGGGAAATTCAAAAGGACATGATTGTTGAAGAAGAGACACCACCAAAGTGTACCACATCATTATAAAGTCAAAACGACCAAAGTTAAACTAACTGAGGTCCTGACTGAGAAGCACTCAAGGCCAGCAGACCCAAGTCCTCGGCTATGGCATCATCGAGCAAGTCTCGTCGTGACACTAGGAGTCCCGACCAGAACAATTGTATAGGAACTAGCCGTTAGAGGGTTTAGCCAACCAGAAGATGCTACCTTTCAAAATAGGCCATTTCCCGACCAGGAACCCCTCTATGCAAATAGCATTTAATGCACTTGAAAGAGAATGTTAGAAAGAGTTATGACACTAATTTGTAATGGCTAATTGGTGGGTAATCAGTATAAATACCTTACTAAAAGGCCATTTAATTGAGTCAACTAAACTCTTACAATTTATTTTCTCAATCTTTCTTCATTAATTATTTGTGTAAGGGTTCAAGTGTTAGCCTTTAAACACTTGGGTTATCTTGTAATTGGGAAGTGTGAGCCAAATTATAAGGAATTGGTCATTTTGTAAGCCATCAAAATACAAGAGAAATTTAGGTTGAGTGTTAGCCATAGTAAAACACCAAGTTGGAAGTGAGCTAGCCAAAACTCCATTTGTAATCTAAGTGGTTAGATTAGTGAATACCCAATTGAGAATGGGGAGAGGAGTAGGGTTAGTTAACACTCGAACCTCTATAAAATTCATGTCTCAATCTCTTCTATCCTTTTAGCTTTCTTATATGTGCAAAAATTTTATTTTTCCACCAATTCATCCCTTCTCCCCCCCTTCTTGGTAATTGTTTGGGTAACACTGACCACGAGATATATTCAAAGGAGTATACCTCCTTTTATTAAAATGCTGGTTGCTTCTTTCTCAAAAGTTTTGTTTATGGTCTCCATCATTGCGATAGTATCGCTAGTCTTTTTTCTCTGACCCTTTTGACACTCTAAGGGAGATAATTTCCTAGATAGGCTACTCAACACTTTCGTTATAGAATAGGCCACGTTGGGAGTGTAATGCCCACAAGTTAGGCCTTAGTTGTTGTAATAGTTTGAGAGACATATGAGAGTATATAAGAGGGATATTGTAGGTTTATGAAGGCCTAATTGAAGTTTATGCAAGGTTTTTAGGTAAAAATTGACTTAAGTTTGAACTATAGGGTCACAAAGGCATAAAGTCAAGTGAGCTGTGAGATAGTCACGGGCATGACTGCAGGAGTCACGGTTATGACTATTGAGGTGAAGTGTTCTGGTGACTTTTGAGTGTCACGGGCATGATTAACATGGCCGTGACAGGTTTGCTATAAATAGGTTCAGCCCTGTTCTCTTTCATTTTCATTCAATTTTAAAAGCCATAAACCCTAGCCATCGGTCTCCTCTCACTCTAGAGGTAAATTCCATCAATTCTCCTTAAATCATGGCCTTCTAAACACAAGATTTATTATTTAAAGTGAGATTCATCAAGGATTTGGGGAGAGAAGCTTAGAAAATGAGAGTTTCAGAGAGAGGAAGTATAGAGAAGAAGGGGAGCTTGGATCCTCTTATTAATTAAAGATGATTTTAGTCTTCAAGAGGTAAGAAATCATGATTTATCATCTCTTTTATGTGATTTTTAATTAGATACTAAGAGTTACTCGAATTTGGGTGGAAACCCATTTGTAAGTAGGCGGATTGAAGAGTGATCTTGATTTTTCTTGAGGGAAAACTATTTTTTATGCTATATTAAGTGGTTGGCCACATTTTTAGTGCTGTTTGAGTGATCGAATATGTAGCTTAAAGAATTAGGGTTTGAGTTTTATGATTTTAAGCTTTATATAGCTTATGTGTTGATGTGTGTTTATATATATATGATTAGGGAGTGTCATGGATGGTGGAGTAGCCATCAAAGTGGTTGGACAAGCTCTAAAGCTTGGGGTTTTTCATGGCTTCTTAGAGGTATGTATACGTACATGTCTTAGTTCAATTTAAATACTTGTTTATGTGTTGTTTTGGTAAATTGAATGCTCAAATAAGGTCATTGGTATGTTAAGTCATGTTTATAAACTTGGAATGGAATGTTAATGAGGGTAAATGACATAAAATGAATGTTTAAGTAAATGGTAATGAACCTTAAATGGGTTGCTAAGAATAATGAATGGCATGTAAATGGCGTTAATAGGAATATTGGCATATGTAAACATTGTTAATGATAATAATGAATGAAAAAAAAGAAATAATGATTTAGAGAATAGTTAATATATTTGATAATATGTAGATGAGTTAAATGATAATAATGAATGAAAAAAAGGAAATAATGATTTAGAGAATAGTTAATATATTTGATAATACGTAGATGAGTTAAATGTGCATAAGACTGAGAAAGTGGTTTATGAACCATAAGGGAAATGGTAATGAGATATCAATGCATCATGGATAGGTTTTAAGTGATTACATGAATGCTAATTGGTATGTTAAGGGCATGAGTGTTGAGACCTGTATGTTTAAGGCATAAATGGTAGATAAAGGGGAAAAAGATGAAAGTGAGACTTAAATGAAATATGGAATGCATTAATAATGCAAAAAGGGAACTAAGGGAACATGGTTGGTATGTTTAAACAATAAATGAAAGCAAGTGTGATGAAAATCAATTAATAGCAAGTATTGCATAAGTGAATGTCGTTTAAGTGTGTGCTATAGTTGCGATGTGTATGTTGCATGTTCTTTACCTTGAATTATGATGACAATATTGTTAAGAATGACTACAATTGGCTAGCCTTAGATATTTATATGTATTGTCCATGTTTTGGGTTGTTAAAACTCGGGTAAAGGCTAAGTTTCCAGTGTCATGCCTGTGACTCAGTTGGTCAAGAGGTATAGAAGGGTTCCCAAATGGGTTCACAACCAGGTAGGCCGTGACCCTGGTTGTGACTGTTTGTACAGTGTGTTTTTAAATGTTCATTTGATGGGAAAAAGTTGTGTTTTTGATATGTTTTATGTATGGTATGATTGGTTGGGACTTTTAGGCCTAAAAAAGAGTAGAAGTAAACATGGTAGGAAGATTAAGGTGGCTTTAGGCCCAATATTTCGGTGCCTTTTGTCTTACTAGTTGAGAGGCTTAAGGCCCAGTATTTGGGTGCTCTTAACTAGGAGGAACAAGGTAGCTTAAGGCCTGGTATTTGGGCACCCTTGATTTCTATTTGTTTGTGCAAGACTACGGTGGCTTAAGGCTCGGTATTTGGGTGCTCTTAGCGTAACACCCTTGACTGTCCATACGTGCATTATTACACGCATTTCATTTTAACATATTCATTTTATATATGTCATTCACATGAAACACACGCATACATGAGAATTTTAGCTAGAACATGCTCATAAGATAAATTTGCCACGAGTCGGTTCATTGCAATAGGAGCAAGTCGTGTGTGTCTAGTTATAATTTAGATAAGGAAACAAGATATTGAAAATGAAATTAAATAAAATGATAAAATTGAAATAAATGAAATTTGGCATAATTAAATTATTTAGATTGAACAATTAGCTAGATAGCATTTTTGGCATTGACTAGGTACATGTAAAAAAATGTAGAGAAAATAATAAAAAATTAATTAATTAATTAAATAATAAAATCAGAAAAGTTAAAAAGAAAAAAAAAGGAAGAAAGGATAAGGCAAGACAACTTTGGCTTATCTATTGCTGCCTATTCTGCCCTTTCACACAGTTTGAAGAGCCATTTCTCCCTAGCTCTTTTTTCTTCTTCTTCCCCCATAAGAGCTTTCTTTTCCTCATTGTTTCACTTATGTTTTTCGGTAAACTCAGTCCTTGAAAGTTTGTTATTGGTGAGTAATCATCTCTTCTTCTTTAAGTGTTCATTATGACTGATTAGGGTCTGTCACAAGCAGTGATTTGCAACTCGATTTTGAAAGCCATAGAGATGATTTTTGAAAGATGTCATACATAACACTTGTAGCTTTATATCTTAGGTTTATGGATATATAAATAGTTTTGCATGATTTGGTATCTGTGGAAAGATATCGGCATCGGACTGGAACTAGTTCAATTGAGGAATCTAGCTAAATCACTTGTTGTTTTGGTTATATGATAGAGTTGGTAATTGATGAAACTCAAACATTTTATTGTAGATACATATGTTACATTGTATACAAAATTTTAGGACTAGATTATGGGCGAATATTGAGTCATAGGCAAGAGAGTCATGTCTGTTCCATATTTGAGCTGCCTACTTAGTATCATATACAAGTCCAATAAGTTATTTGCCAATTTTGAGCTCCTTATATATATAATCTGTAAATGGTCAAAACATGAAAGCTATAGGTACATATCTTAGCTAATGTTTGGCATAAGTATCCCCTAAATATATTATGTATTGTATGAGTTATGGCCTTCACAAATCAAACTGGTCCAGATGTCAGCCCTATTTCTGACCAGTCACAATTACCCTACCATATGAGGACCTTAGAGGCAAAATGGATGAAAGTTGTCACATGAATTGTTCCATTTTGACATATCTATGTGCATACAAAGTTTCATTAAAATATGACTTACACGTTGTAAGATATGAAGAAGCAAAATTGGTATCCCAAAACTGCCTAAGGTCAAAAACAGGATAGAGAACAGAACATGTTTATAAATTGCATAAAATATTCCATAATGGTCCAATTTGTCTCAAATTTAGTTATGTTATAGTCCTACATGTTAGATTTAATTGGAAATAAGAATAATACAAATTAAACTAGTATAGAAAAAGTTATAAGCTACTGAAAACATAAAGGTCACACTGCCATTACACCAAACCCTAGTTATTGATCTATATTATGCATATTTCAATTTGTTTAAGTTTCACTAAGTTTATTTAGCTACCAATTGACCAACTATACATTCAATTAGGTCCACAGCATATTGGAGAGCCCTAAGGAAGTGAAAGACAATAAGTTAGAGGCTCAATATCAAAAGAAAAGGTGAGTTTAATTATCAAACAATTTCTTTGGTACGTGTTACGTGTAATGTGATTATTACGTGCTATGTGTAATGTGACTTGATTTGCTTTATTTGAATTACATGATTGCTATGATATGGTCAATGAGACTGTATTGAATGTAAAGTCCATGTTTGGATTACATGTATAGGTTTTCTTTATATAAGGCAAAAGTTGACTGAAATGTATAATGATTGTTGTAAATGAATATATATATTGACTTAAAAGGTGTTGTGACTAGCTAAATAGTATTGAAAAGCAAAAGAAGAGGCCTATGGCCCAAACAAATGTTTAAAAGCAAAAGAAAAGGCCTATGGCCCAAACAAATGTTCAAAAGCAAAAGAAAAGGCCTATGGCCTAACAAATGTGCAAATGTTACAACTGATCAAGCTAGCTAGCAAATGCAAATGTTCACATGGAAATCCGGGACAATGTTTGTTTAGTCTAGTCACAACAAAAAGAAAATGACATAAGCATAAGCATAAGTAAATGAAATGTTTACATGATTTAGTATTATATATATTCGTATGATAATGATAAATAGAATGACATATAAAATGTGTACGAATGACGATATCACTTATAATTGTGATTGGCTTGGTATTTTAGAAAGCTCTTAATGAACACATGAAGGTCACACTGCCATTAGACCAAACCTTAGTTAGTGGTCCTTAAAATGCATATTTCAATTTGTTTAAGTTTCACTAAGTTTATTTAGCTACCAATTGACCAAGTATACATTCAATTAGGTCCACAACATATTGGA
>CATIWF010086443.1:0-12673 GCA_949630135.1 Balakata baccata
TTCTCTCATTGTGGTTGAGTGATATGTTTGGTGTGTTGTGAGATGGTACATGCATACTGTAAAAGGAGACTTCTCTTGTAATTTTGTAATGACCAATAGAGATAAAATTGACATATTGTAAGACAGCATGACAATCCCTGATATTGACGAGTCTTAAAAAATAGAAAGATCTTCCTCAGTAGTTTGATCTATTTTAAATATACGCTTCGCCCATTTTCCAGAATTTCGAGAAGTGACGCCAAATGGATTTTGCATTCCAAGTTTTAGGAAAATTCTTAATATCGATAACATTGTCGGAGCTAAGAGGGAGAGGGCGGCAGGTGGTGGGGGAAGGATGGTTTGGGTTAGAGGTTGAGGGGTAAGGCTGAGAATTCTTTAAACCATGGTGGCATCACCGACCAAGATAGTAGAATTGGCCCCTTATAAAGGGATAATGAAACCAACAGCTAACTCAAGTCATATGTTATTTGTTTAAAAAAATTATTCTTCATAAACCTAGGTAATTAGGGTTATTTACCTTGATAAATATTGGTTAGATTTTTGATAATTTTTAATTAAAAAATTAACTGAATGTAAAATAAATTTTGAATAAACTTTGCATAACTTGAACTTTCACCAATTTTTTAATAAACATTAGATAAATTTTGAGTAAATTTTAGATAAACTTTAAATAAACCTTGTATAATTTTTCATTAATTTTGTAGTAAATATCGGATAAATTTTAAGTAAATTTTAGGTAATTTCAACTTTCATTAATTTTCTGGTAAACATTGGACAAATATTCAGTAAACCTTGAGTAACTTGAACTTTCACCAATTTTCTGATAACCTTTGGCAAATTTTGAGTAAATTTTGGGTAAAGTTCAGATGAATCATGGATAAACCTTGAGTAAATATAGGATAAACCTTGGGCAACTTTAACTTTCATTAATTTTTTAATAAATCTTGGATAAACTTTATGTACACTTTATATAACTTCAATTTTCATTAGTTTTTTTATAAACTTTAGGCAAATTTTGAGTAAATCTTGGGTAAACTTCAGGTGAATCTTGAATAAACCTTGAGTAAATATAGGATAAACCTTGGGCACTTTAACTTTCATTAATTTTCATTAATTTTTTTTAGTAAAATCTTGGTTAAACCTTAAGTAAACTTTGTGTAACTTCAACTTTTATTATTTTTCTGGTAAACTTTGGATAAATCTCGAGTAAATTTTCGATAAACATTAATTTCTGTATTTTTTAATATTTTTAGCACTTTTGATATTTTTTAAAAAAACTCTAAGGGGCAGAGTTTTTGTAAATATTAGGACACTTTTTCTATTTTTGTAAAATGATTTTTTTTTTATTTTGTTAATATTCATTTTATTTTTTCATAAAATGATTTTTTTTTTCAATATAAGAAATAGCATTAGTAATTATCGGTTAGTCCTTTTGTTAGTGTTGAACTTTTTTTTTCCTTTCACTATATATATAGAGAGAGAGAGAGGCGTACACATATGAGGCTGAGAGGGGCTCCAGCCCCATCGATATTTTTTTGGTGTGTTAGTTGGATTAAAAAAGTATTTAATAGATTTAATTATAAAAAAAGAGCTAAATATGACTAAATTACTCCTCTAATTAATAGATTAAATGAGTTAAAAGGTATAAAATATTGCAAAATTAATTAATATATATAAAGTTAATATAATGATAAAATAGTAAAGAAATAATTAATATTGCATTGGATATATAAAAATGATAAATAATTGGAATTCTTTTGATTTGAAAAAGAGACAATTAGGTTGAAATGGTTATGCTTAGAACATCCCAAAAATAATACTCTCTATTTCAGTATCTATTATATTATAAAAAAATTCACTCTTTATTTTAGTTTGTCTTGAAAATTATGTGCACTCCAACAATACTCCTTGTATCACTCCCTATTTTAATTTTTTATTAATAAAACTATTTAAAAAAATGAATAGAGAGAGTAAGAGACAAAAAAAAAGAAGGAAAGATAAATATTAAAATATTGTTAATGAGCTCCTTGTGGCTAAATTTGAGATGTGAAAATATAAATTTTAGAGAGTGATATAAGTAAAAAAAAAAATAACGAATCTATTAAATGAAATAAAATTCCTTAAATATAGATAAAGAGAAAAATAAAAAAATAATTAGAAATACTCCAAGTATATTTATTTAGAAATTTAGACTAAACTAAAATATATATATTTTATATTTACTTTAACATACGCTTGTAAATATGGATTAAATGGCCTATTAAAGTTTAATTATGCATTTTATAAAATTTTTAATATTTAATTGTTTGTTTTATTAATACCCACCCTGACTTCACCATTAATAAAAATAAAAGAACTCTTTTTTCAAATATTACTTTATCACTTTCCCAAGTATCCGTTTATTCTCTTTTTCACTTGCTCTAAAAAATTAACTCTTCGTAAATAATTACATTTTTTTTTCTTCGTACCACAAATTTTATTTTAAAATTGTTTTATTTTTTTTTGTCACATTCTCTTTTAATTAGTCTTTTCAGATTTTTTCTACTTGAGTGATTATTAGAAGTATAAAATCATATATAATGTAATTTTCTTTTTTTTTTTTGTTTTCTTATCTATTATGTAATTAAATTCTTCAAACAATAAATTTATTTGGAATTGCTTTGTTTTTATATTTAATTTTTAATTTTTCCTATATTTAGTTTTTTCCGTCCACTGCTGCAAATATATATATATATATATATATATATATATATTGTTTGAGAAAGGACAAAAAAAAAACAAAAAGTAAAAAACGATTTACAAGGAATCTATTCGTATTACATAATCTAAAATTTTAATCCAGCAAAGTAGAATGATGTTGTTACACCTGCCATAACTTTTCCGAAATAATTTGTTTAAGTAGGCTAAGTCTACCACCTAAGTTGTTGCTAACACAATAGTATTAAAACATGTCAATTAATAAAGTCACATCACCTAATAGATGGCATAAAGAAGGGAATTCCGATAATCTTTTTGTTTTGTCTCTCTTTTTTTTATATGTAAAAGAAGAAATTTACTTTCACATTTCTAATATACGGTTAACTTTAAAACAATTATTGGGTAATATGATATTATTAATTGCATATCTTAATTTTATGGATTAATTTACAGCTTAGGTGGTAGATTATGTTTATCTAAGAATTTCTCTAACTTTCCCTTCTAAGTTTTGATTAGTCTTAACAAACCCACCAATATTTTGCACAGTAGATTAAAGAGAGTTTATTTTGCACTCTGCCACGTCTAGTGATGCCCATAGTCAATCCACCGCAAATTATATTATAGATCGTAGCGTGTATTGTAATTTGGACCAGAGTTCATTCACACGTGCAGAGAGAAAAAATATGAGAAGGGCTGCTTATTGTTTCAAAATAATCACCTGCGCTAATTTTCTCTTAGGCTCTACTTCGTTTTTGATGTTATCTTTCTATTTTTAATGATTTATCCAGATTCTTTAGTTGTTTTGTTAGTTTGTTGCTTTGATTTTCTTACTTATTTGTGTAGCCAGTGATATGATTTGGAATTGAGAAGCGAAGATATTGGAAATGAAGTATACTTAGAATAAGGGTATTAAAATGGGTCATGACACGTAAATTTGATACGCAAAATACATAAAATTAGCGTATTATTATTGAGCTTATATAAGTATATGTCATAAATGGATCAATCTATTTATGACCATTTATGACACGATTCAAAATATTCCGTGTCACAAGTTGATACATGAATCCATACCAATCTATTTAAATTTTTCATATTGTATTGTGTTTACCTGACCTGACCCATACATAACACATGTAAATTTGCAGTAATATCAAAGTTAATATGGGTCATTTCAAAAAAATAAATATTTAAATATTATATTTATATCGTGTCGTGTCAAATGATTCTAATAAAATATAATTGTGTCATATTCGTATCGAATTTTAGAACTATAACATGACATGAAAGTAAAATGTATTATATGTGTTGTATTCACGTAACTCGTTTAATTTTCATGTCGTGTTTGTGTCTACCCATTTAATAAATGGAGTGTGTTTCTATTGACTCTAATCGTATAACCATAGTAGGTTGATACGATACGAATACGACCCGCTAACTCGTTTTGACACCTTTAACTTAGAGTTTATTTGAGATATGAGCAATTTAATGCTAAATTTTTAATTTAATTTGTCTTTGTTTAGCTTCTAATATGAACGATATGATTAACTTTTTAAATGGATTCATATCTACAAATCAAAACAGAAATTTTATTCGAAGAAAATTTAATAGATTTATACCTGCAAGTTAAAGTATAAAAAGTAATATAATATCTATTACATTAAATACACAAAAAAATAAAAAAGTAATAGAATATCTATTACATTAGATACACAAAGAAATAAAAATGATATATTAATATAAGAAATGAATATATATTAATAAACTAATGAATATTTACTTTATTTTCTAATGAACCTTCAGTTTATAACAAGTGAATATTTCTCAATAAATTAATAAATATTTTACTTTATTCATAATAAATCTATATTTTTATAACAAATGAATATTTCTCAATAAACTAATGAATATTTACTTTATTGTTAATGAACTTACAGTTTATAACAAATGAATCTACAATTATATAAGCTATAGTTTACTAATAATGAACCTATAATTTAGAAGAAATAAACATTTATTAATAAATTAATAAATCTTTATTTTATTCGCAATGAACTTACAGTTTTACAATAAATGAACATCTCATTAAACTAATGAACTTTTTTTAACTTCATTGATAATGAACCTAGAGTTTAAAACAAAATAAATATTTATTAATAAACTAATGAATATTTACTTTATTCGTAATGAACCTATAGTTTATAACAAATGAATATTTTTCAATAAATTAATGAACATGCCTATAAATGGATGATGAACATTTATAAAATTGTCACCATATATTTGATAGCTGTGTAAGTTTATTTTATTTATAAAATTATTATCGCTTGTCACATGTGTGATAGGCTCTTGTTCTATAATGCTACATGAATTGAAGTTTATAGTATAACAATCTATCAATCTATTGCAGCCTTGCCCTGCAACCTGGGCCCTAATTCCTTGTTAAATGACAGCAGCCCAGCCCAACATAAGGCTCATGATGAAGCTATTGTGTCCATTTCAGCTGACCCAAATTCTCTCTCTGCTAAACGACGCCGACCAAGGATGTCTTTTAAGACGTTTGATAAATTAATCGCCAGTACTAGGGGTTTCACTTATAAAGAAGGTAAGTTTATTCCAATACGTAGAAAGTTGCCCCAGCAATAGCCTTTTTCTTCCTCTGTATAGAAGTGATAGTGATATTCAACGGGTCAATAAAAAATTATGCACTAATGTCTCCTCTTTCTATTCAATTGAGGCTTCTCAGACTCTGGAGGTGGGAAAGAAATTGGGATTCAGGTTTAATGCCACTGATATTGAGGCAGTCAATGCCATCTCCAATATGCTGGAGCGTGATTCATTACGATGGAAAGAATAATAGTAATCATAACCAATATAAAGCTTAAAGCTCTTTCTTTTCTCCTACTCATGGTGAATGGTATAGCTTGGAATTCCCAGGCCCCAAAAAAGTTGCTCATATACGGAAACTTGTCTTTAATATAAACTAGTGCTTGTTATAATTCTTGAAACCAAGATTTTCATTGTCTCTCTTTTTCCACTGTTCGTAATATATGGGAAATGATTGATGTTGATTAGTCCTTTTCTCCTGCAACAGCTACAACATCTACCGGAATCCTTGTTTCCTAAGATAAATCCATGTTCGAATGCTGTCAGTTCGATGTAAACTAATTTTGGATAGCTATCATTAGTTCCTTTCTAGCTTTTCTTTTTTGGTAAAAAATGAACTGCGTTCATTACTAATTAGAAGAAGATACATCTGCAAAAATAAGATTACATAACTCAGGAGGTAATGATATAATGTTACCCCCACAAACAACATAGCACAAGCTCATTCTTTGAAAGCCAATCTACTACTCTATTAGCTTAACGAACAATATGCACAAAAAAATAGCTATGTAATCTGCTAGCTAAAACATGTATCTCTTTTATAATGGCAACGGTCTCCTAGAGAATATCATCATTGTGGTTGATAACAGACTCTATCACAACTGATCAGATTCAAACACAACAAAGTGTAAACCCTTATTTGCAACAAATTTGATTGCCTCCCTTAGAGCTAAAGCCTTAGCTACCAAACTTGATTTGCATTTATTCTTCTCAGTTTTTGGTTGCACTAAATCTCCTCGATCATTTCTATAAACAAAAGCCAATTGACCTCTTCCTTCATTCTGAACATAAAAGGCACCACAATTAATCTTTAAGCAACCCAGTTTTGGAACCTGCCAACCAGTCAATTCCAACATCTCTTCATTTACAGTATTCTCATTGTCGTTCATATGAAGCAACTAGCAAACCATATCAACCTAGCTTTATTGCAAAGAAATAACCAATGCTCAAGAGTTTCAACCTCTCTACCATAACAAAAACGGATAGCAACTGTACCACAACCTTTTTGAACTAAGTTTGCTTTAGTTGTTAAGGCATTCCTAGCTTGACTTTCGTAGGCACTCAGCAACTTCCATATACTTTTCCAGAAAGCTTGAGGTTTTTGAAGGGAACTAGCTGATCAAACTAAATGTTGCATTATTGTTGTTTATGCTCCATACTCCTCTTCTTCCTCTCTTCAATTGGAACTTTGGAATGATCTCGCATTTTTATTATTATTATTGCGAGTTTGCCTTTGCTCTTAATGTTAGCATAAACATACAAACACAGCGGAATAAAATCATAATCATTTATAAAATTAGGATTCAAAAACTAAACAAACAGTATTTTACAACCCTTACAAAATACAGATCAGACTATTTTTCACATGATCAAGTGTATAAAGTAATATATTAAGAATTACCTCTTGTAGTGCAGAAATCCAATTGAAATTGATTCCTAACTATCTAGCTCTCCAAGCATAGAGCCTCTAGTTTGTCCACATCAAGAAATAGGAATAACAACTGTAAATTTTTTATTGAAAAATTTGATGATAACTTTTTTCTACCTTTTTCTTTTAAAGATACGTTATATGTATCTTCTGATAGATGATAATAATAATAAATAATAATAATCATCCCTTTTATCCTTTCCAAAAAGATAATATATATATATATATATAATTTCAATTAAGAGATATAATCTAATTAAATCTCTTTTGATAAGTTAAGATAAGTTAAAATTTTTTTAAAACTTAATCTCTAAAATTAATTATAGGCATTTTGGGTATTTACTAACAATCTCCCACTTGCATTATAATCAATTTTATTTTCTATCATAATTAGATACAAAAGATAAGTTACAAAACATATTTCTATTTTAGGTTCTTTTAATTATAGCTCTTATAACTGGACCAAAATCACATAAGATATATAGGTGTTCAGACTTCTAGTGTGCTAGCACCTTGTAGGTTCTGCAAGTCCAACTTATAAGCTGCTTTTACTTCTCTTATTATGTGTGACTTTCTAGGTTCATTACTGAGCTGACTATGAGAAACATTATGACATTTCATAATTACTAATAAGTGGTATTACCATAATAC
Organism: Balakata baccata; assembly: GCA_949630135.1. NCBI lineage: Eukaryota > Viridiplantae > Streptophyta > Magnoliopsida > Malpighiales > Euphorbiaceae > Balakata > Balakata baccata. The sequence goes on from CATIWF010086443.1 coordinate 7,664, forward strand.
GATTAAAGTTCTTATAAGTCATGAGTGATACCTAGCAGTATATCATAACTATCCAAACAATGATGAAATTTATTTTATGATGAACCTGTTATGATTTAGATTACCATATGTTTAAATCCTTCCATTATCCCATAATTCAATTAAGTTAGAGTCATGGTAATGTCAAACTCTTAAGACTTAATCCAATGCACTAATCACATCAATTACTTGACCATTAATGAGTAATTAGATCTAATCTAATAATCATTAAGTCCTGGCCAGAAACTTTACTGTCAAGTATATATGTGACTGCATAGAATATCTTCTTTATTTACTTCAAAGTAATGGATTCATTATTGACTAAACAAATAACTTCATGTATAACTAATTAGAACTATTAAATGCCAACATTTGTACCTGGCTAGTACTAATACTTAAAGCATTGACAAAAACTAAATACTCATACATAAGATAATTATGTTATCTCAGGTCTAATGATTACACATACTATCTAAATCTGATAATGAATTATTGAAAAGTAAACTCCATGTAATTCATTATCACGTGTCACTAACCATTGTCATTAATATCTCATATTAATCATGGATAACAAATAATAAGCCAATCTTCCGGATTAGTGATGCCCAATCATAAATCCTACAACTGGGAACCTTTATAATACTAATACCAAGACATTCGTCACTCATATTCTCAACCATTAAGAATGAATGCCTCATCTAGTATTAACGGACTTATCAATTAAAACACAATATTAAGAATTAATTGAATTTAAACTTGCCATAAAATAAAATTGTTGCACAATAGGATATGTTCCAACTTATTATCAATACATCACTAATAATTTCCACTAAAGCCAATCTTTATAGTATCTAGGTCCCACCATTTCTATATGACGATCTAGTTGCTGCTAATTCATGGGTTTTGTAAGTGGATCAGTTGTATTCTCAGCTGATGCTATTTTCTGCATAGAGACATCTCCTCTCCCAACAATCTATGGGATAATATGATATTGCCGTTCTATATGTTTGGATTTCTTGTGAGACCTTGGTTCCTTAGCTTAACCTATAGCTCTATAGTTATCACAGTACAAAGGTACTCCTAATAAAATGGTTGAAACCACTTCTAGTTTTGAAACAAACTTCTTAATCCAAACAGCTTCTTTGACTGCATCCGATGCTGCAATATATTCGGCTTCCATAGTGGAGTCAACTGCAGTTTCCTGCTTTGAACTCTTTTAGCTCACAGCTCCTCCATTACAAATAAACACATAGCCTGAGATAGACTTTATATCATCCATATAAGATTGGAAATCGAAGTCCGTAAAGCCTTCCAATTGCAAGTTACCCTTTCTAAAAATCAAAATTAAATCCTTAGACCTTCTTAAGTACTTAAGGATGTTTTTAACAGTTGTCCAATGTTCTTCTCCAGGATTAGACTGATATTTGCTAGTCAAATTAACATCATAGGCAATATTTAGCCTTGTATACAACATTGCATACATTAGACTTCCAATAACTGAAGCATATAGAACTTTAGCCATTCTTTCTCTTTCTTCAGGAGTCTTTGGAGACATTCCTTTCGAAAGATGAATACCATGCCTAACTAGTAATAGTCCTTTCTTAAAGTCAAGCATGTTGAATCTTTTCAACACCTTCTCTAAGTATAGACTTTGGGATAAACCTATAGTCTTTTTCGCTCTATCTCTATAGATGCGAATTCCAAGAATATAAATTGCTTCTCCTAAATCTTTCATAGAGAAAGTATCAGACAACCAAATTTTGACTGATGTCAATATACTGATGTCATTGCCTATTAATAAAATATCATCTACATACAAGACTAGAAAAGTGATTACACTCCCACTAGTCTTTTTGTAAACACATGGCTCATCTTCATTCTTGATAGAGTCAAATGATTTTATTGCTTCATCAAAACGATGATTCCAACTCCTTGAGGCTTGTTTAAGACCATAAATCGATCTCTTAAGCTTGCACACCTTATAGGACCCAACTTCTGATTTGAAACCTTTGGGTAGTCATTAAGGAAAGCAGTCTTGACATCTATTTGCCAAACTTCATAATCATAGTGTGCAACAATAACTAATAGAATTCTAATGGATTTCAACATGGCTACAGGCGAGAAAATTTTCTCATAGTCAAATCCTTACTTTGGTGATACCCTTTTGCCACTAGCCTAACTTTGAAGGTTTCAACCTTTCCATTTGAACCAATTTTTCTCTTGTATAACCATTTATTCCCAATAGGTGTAATACCTTCAGGTGGATCTATAAGTTCCCAAACTTGGTTCAAATACATTGAATCCACTATAGAATTCATGGCCTCAAGCCATTTTATAGAGTCTATATCTAATATTGCTTCTTCATAGGTAGTAGGGTCATCTGAATGACAATTTTCTACATGAATGGACAACTTTTGCACATTCTCATATAGAAGATCTAATCTCTATGGTGCTCTAGATACTCTACTACACCTATGTGGTTCTTGTGTGATGATAGGATCAATAGACATTGGATCATCATTAAGCAAGTGTTTCTCAACTTGTTCAGTTTGTTGGTCACTTGATATTTCATCAAGTTCTACTTTTCTACTTATGCTTCCATCTTGAATAAACTCTTTTTCAAGAAAGATAGCATCTTTACTGATTACAACTCTTTGCTCATTAGAAAGATAAAAGTAGTATCCAAGAGTGTCCTTTGGATATCCAACAAACCTTCCTTTAACAGATTTTCTTCTAATTTGTCTGTTTTAAGTTTCTTGATATAAGCCCAACAAATCCAAATCTTAACATGCTTAAGATTTGGAGCCCTACCAATCCATATCTCATATGGAGTAGTAAGACCAACTTTAGAAGAAACTCTGTTATGAATGTAACAAACTATTTCCAAAGCATAGCCCCCCAAAAAAAAAAAACAGGGAGATCAGTATAGCTCATTATAGACCGCACCATATCTAATAAAGTTCGGTTTCTTCTTTCAGAAGCACCATTTAATTGTGGTGTGCCTGGAGGTATTAGTCGTGAAATTATTCCTTATTCTTTAAGGAATTCATTAAACTCAATACTTAGGTATTCTCCTTCTCGATCTAATCTAAGAGTCTTAATACTTTATCCTATTTGCTTTTCTACTTCTGCCTTGAATTCTTTGACCTTTTCAAAAGATTCATGCTTATTCTTCATTAAATACACATAACCATATCTTGAGTAATCATCAGCAAAGGTTATGAAGTAGAAAAATCCTCCTCTGGCCATTGTACTAAAAGGCCCACATATATCACTATGTATGAGATCTAAAATATGTTTGGCCCTTTCCATTTGTCCTAGAAAAGGAATTCTGGTCATTTTGCCCTCAAGACAAGATTCGTAAGTTGGAATTGGGCTTGAATCCAATTGATTCAATATGCCCAAAGTTGTTAACTTGTTCAACCTATCTTGTGCAATATGTCATTTTCTTAAATGCCATAAATACTTTAGATTAGATTCAGATTTATAGATAGTATTCACAACTAAATTTTGTTCAACATGCATCTTATCATTCATTTGCAAATAAAATAAGCCATCTTGTAATAAACTAATACCAACAAATTCATTTCCGAAATGAATATTGCAAACATTATCCTTAAATGTAAAAACATTACCGCCTCTAGTTTAACTAGAAATGGAAATAACATTTCGACATTGGAAATTACAAGACAATTATTTAAAACTAAAGAATGAAAGGATGGCAAGCTAAGTGTTGTAGAACCAATGGCCTTGGCAGCAACTGTTGCCCCATTCCCAACCTTTAAGACCATTTCATCCTTCTCAAGGATTCTGCTGCTTCCCAGATCATGCACAGATGCACATATATGAGATGAAGCACCTGAATCTAATATCCGAGAGTATAGTAAGCAACTAGAAGAATTTGTAAAGCAAGAAATATGTATACCTTTTAAAGGCACATCTTTTTCCTTACCCTTGACCTTCAAGGATTAGGGATACTCTACACAATTTCTCTTCCAATGACCATTCTTGTTGCAAAAGAAACATTTTCCTTTAGCTGCTGCTTTGGCCTTACTCTTGTCTTTTGATACTCCCTTTGAAGATTTTAAAGTAGTGCTCTTATTCTTCTTTCCCTTTCCCTTTTGAAGGAGAAGTTGAACCATGAATAAGAACATCTCCTTTCCCTTACCCTTCATTGCTCTATTTGTTGTGGTCAGCATATTAAGAAACTCAAGCAAATTCACAATGAACTGTGAGAAGGATTCTTGAAGTGACTGAAGGATCAAATCCATCTGCAAATTAGCATCCATTTGAAGTCTAAATTCTCAAGTTCCTCAATATATTCAATCATTTTGAGAACATGAGCTACAATATCAGCGCCCTCAAGCATTCTAGATCTAAACAATTTCTTAGATATCTCATATCTAGCGATCCTGCTCCTCTCACCCATATAATTCCTTTAAATGCAGAATTATATTGGTAACTCCTTGCATTTTATCATATTGCCTCTGGAGTTTTAAACTCATAGAGGCCAAGATATAGTAAGTAGCTCGGACATCATCATCCTTCCACTTTTTAAGTGTTATTCGCTCTTCTTCACTAGCCCCTTCAGGTAGACTAGGAATAGGAGTATTAAGGACATACTCAATTCACTCAAATTTGAGAAACAATTCTCAAGTTTCTAAGCCAATCCACAAAATTTGGCCCAGTGAGCTTATTGACATATAGTATGCCTCCAATTGAGATACTTGTTTTATGTGTTGTCATATTAACTGCAAAAATAATATAATTAATTAGTTTCCTATTATGTACAACTTCCAACATGATTTTGGTCTTTAAATCAAATTGGTACTCTCACTAAATTGGTGTCACTCACACTTCCAAAATAAGCAACGGAAATCCTTGTTGGGTAGGATTTCTAGTGAGTGATTAGATCCTAAAATTTCAATATGTCTCAATTTCATATGTTAATCTTGGTATATTAAAATTTTAATAAATAACTCTTATTCTATG